>SNQJ01S0007672.1:47044-67211 GCA_010110895.2 Picea sitchensis
GGTAGTAGATTCAGGGGCTTCATTTCATGCCACACCCCATAGGAAACATTTTCTATATTATGTTCAAGGTGATTTTGGACAGGTTCATTTGGGTGATGATGCACCATGCAAAATTGTTGGAATGGGAAAGGTAAAAATAAAGAGAAGGAATGGAAACCAATGGTTGTTTAAAGAGGTAAGACATGCTATAGATCTAAGGAAAAATCTAATTTCAATAGGAAAGTTGGAAAGTGAAGGTTGTATATCCATATTTACAGATAAGGTTTGAAAGGTCACCAAAGCATCACTAGTGATAGCAAAAGGAGAGGAGGTAGGTACATTGTATTTATGTACTGGTAATACTGACTCTTCTATATCTTTAGATTCAATAGGAGTGGATACAACATTGTGGCATCATAGGCTTGGACACATGAGTGAGAAGGGGATGCAAATACTTCACAAAAGAAATTTTTTGCTAGATCTTAAACAAATTTATTTGGATTTTTGTGAGCATTGTGTTTATGGAAAAAATAAGAGGGTAACATCATGAAGATGGGTAACACTTTTGCCTGTTTTAAGACAAAAAAAAAGTGTATTTTCACAATTTCTTCAACTTCCAGCATACAAAAGTATTTTTTTTATTTAGAATTTCACTTTACAGTAAAAACAAAACCTTTGAAGAATTTTCTTATCTTTCCAATGACTTTTTTTCAATTTTTTTTTACTAAGATTTGATATGTCAATTTGACAATTGTTTAATGGTATGTTCCTTAAACATGAAAGGAATGATAATGAGTTATTTTTTCCCACAACAATATATCTATAATTAAACTTATGTTTTTAAGAAACAAAATATACTGCAACAATCTACAGAGACTCTATTTTATTATTACTATAATTTTGAATCTAACGGATGAATATTATAATTTCTAGAATTTTTTTATGTTGACCAAGCTGAAAACGTTGCAAATTTTAAACACATGTTTTGCTACACCTTGTATCTATCTTAATTTTTACTTAACATTAAAATCTAAAAATACCCTTTTGAAGATAACAGTCTAAGGATTATGAATATAAAATTTCCATAATTTTACACTGTGTATTTTTAGAGATATGGATTTTTCATTTCACTGAATCGTAATCTCACCTAAAAATATTATGTAGTGATTTTTTTATAAAATTAAATAAAATTAGACAAAAACAATGAAAATGAAAACAAATTATATCCAATGAAAGTAGATTCAATTTGAAAAATGTTGGTATCAATTATGAAACTAAATTTTGAGTATTTGTAGGAGTCGGCTACCTCTAAAGATCAAGTAAGATGGAGAGAATTTGTAGTTTCCTGCAAACAGTCCCATTTTCAGGTTTTCGGCCGAAATATTCTTTCGTTCGAAACCTAGTTTTTAATGGAATCCGTTAAAAATAAACGTTTTGTTCGAAAAGTATTTCGGCCAAAATATGCTTACCACAGGAAAATAATTCATCCGAAAAACATTGTACACGAATTTCAAGGGCGCTGTTCAATTTGACGTGCAAATTTTCGGCCAAAAAAATTCCTAGCAACATTTTTTCGGCCGAAAAATTGCCGCTAGGAATTTTTGAGACCTGATTGTCACGAAAGTGTTACCCACCTTCATGATTTTACCCAAGAGAGTTAGATTTCTCAGAGTCAGAAAAGAAAATAAGAGTGAAAGGTTAGATATTTTGCATACAGATGTATGGGGACCAACTCATGTATCATTTCTTGGTGGCTCTTGTTATTATGTTACTTTTATTGATGATGCAACTAGAAAAACTTGGGTTTATTGCATTCGACAAAAATCTGATGTTTTTTATACTTTTAAGAAATGGAAAGATTTGGTTGATAGTGAGAAAGGAAAAAGTTTGAAGTGTCTCAGATCAGACACTGGAGGTGAATATTGCAACAAGGAGTTTGATGATTATTGTTCATACCATGGGATTCATAGAGAGAAGATAGTTCCTGTAATATCACAAGAAAATGGTGTGTCAGAAAGGATGAATGGGACAATCATGGAGCGTGCAAGGAGTATGAGATTGCATGTTGGTCTACCCTTACAGTGATGGTAAGATGTTGTAGATATTGTTGTTTACTTAATAAATAGAGGACCTTCAAGATATTAGGATGGTAGAATTTCAAAGGAGGCATGGACAGGTAAAAAGGTAAACAATTATTTTTTGAAGACTTTAGGTTGTGAAGCATTTGTCCATATTGATAAAGAAAATAGAACAAAGCTTGAGGAAAAATCCAAGAAGTGTACCTTTATTGGATATGGTGTTAATGATTTTGGTTATCTATTATGGGATTATGAAAATCACAAAATCATTAGGATACATATAGATGTCATGTTTAATGAGCAGGTCATGTACAAAGAACAGGTGCACGGAAAGATACAAGAAAAAGAAAAACCAGAATACATAGTGCTTGATGAGAGCACTGATAAAGAAATTCTGAAGGTGCCAAAAAATCAAAATGTACAACAATAGGAGTAGTAGGTACCTCAAACTCCTGTAAGTGTTGTTAGAAGATCTACCAGGTTAAGTAGACCCCCTGAAAGATATTCTCCTTCATTGTGTTATTTATTGTTGACTGATTCTGGTGAACCAGAATGTTATGAAGAGGCAATGCAGGTAAACACTAAAAATAAGTGGGAGAAAGGCATGAAAGAGGAAATGGATTCGCTGGTAAATAACCAGACTTGGGATTTGGTTCAGTTGCCTGCAGGAAAAAGAGCATTGCAGAATAAATGGGTTTACAATTTGAAGGAAGAAGATGGAGGAAAAAAGTGGTGCAGGGCTAGACTTGTTGTAAAGGGATTTGCACAAAAGAAAGGTATAGATTTTGATTAAATATTTTCTCTTATTGTTAAAATGACTTCAAGTATGACTATTTTAATTCTTGTGGAAGTAGAATATTTGAATCTTGAACAGTTAGATGTAAAAACAACTTTTCTCCATGGGGATTTGGAGGAAGAGATTTATATGAAACAACTACAGGGGTATGAGGTCAAAGGGAAGGATAATTTGGTATGCAGGTTGAAGAAGATCTTGTATGTCCTAAAGCAAGCTCCAACGCAGTGGTATTTGAAGTTTGACAGGTTTATGAAAGAACAAGGTTATAGTAGATGTCATTCTGATCACTGTGTTTATTTTAAAAGGCTAGAAAATGGAAGCTGTATTATCTTGCTATTGTATTTAGATGACATGCTTGTTGCAGGTTCTAATGTGTGGGATATAAATGTGCTCAGGAAGAAATTAGATAATTCATTTGTGATGAAGGATTTGGGTGCTGCAAAGAAAATCCTTGGTATGAGAATAACAAGAGACATGAAAAATCACAAATTGGCATTGTTTCAGGGAGATTACATAGAGAAGGTGTTGGAAAGGTTTAGAATGCAGAATGCAAAAACAATTAGTACACCTTTGGCCATCCATTTCAAATTAACTAAGGAAATGTGTCCCAAGACACGGGAGGAGTAGGGTCCCTTATTCATCAACAGTTGGCAGCTTGATGTATGTGATGGTTTGCACGAGACCAGATATTTCACATGCAGTGGGATTTGTGAGCAGGTATATGAACAATCTAGGTAAAGAACATTGGGAGGCAGTAAAGTGGATTCTCAGGTATTTGCGAGGTACTACTACTCATGCATTATGTTTTGGAGGTTCAAACACTATTCTATAGTGATATGTTGATTCAGATATGGAAGATGATAAAGATATTAGGAGGACACCACAGGGTATGTTTTTACTATAGGTGGAACAACAATAAGTTGGATTTCAAAGCTGTTGCTATAGAGGCTAGTAAAGAAATGATTTGGTTACAGAGGTTTATGGAGGAATTCGGAAAGAAGTAGAAGAATAGTAGGTTGTAATGTGACAGTGTGAGTGACATTCATCTTTCAAAGAACTCAACCTTCCATTCGAATACTAAACATATAAAACTCAAGTACCATTTCATATGATTTGTCTTGGAAGATGGACTTTTGAAGTCAGAAAAGATACATACTAGCCAAAATCCTGCAGACATGTTAACAAAGGGAGTAACCAGGGAGAAAATGAGCTCCTTGTCATATTCAGTTGGTCTTCAAGCATGAAGGTAAAGATGAGAAATTTTCCAGGTCCAAGAAGGATCATAGTCCAGCAGATACAACAGTGGTGGAGTTGTTGAGATCAATATCCAAGTGGGAGATTGTTGGTTGTGGAGCTTGATTATCTTCCTGATTTAGAGGTATTTGTTTTCAGTCCTATTTATACCCAATGAAGAATTTACACCCTAGAATATTGTACACTCCTCCATGCGGGGGAGTGCAGGGGGGCTTGCCCCCCTGCAGGGTCTGGGGGGGCTATCCCCCCAGCAGGGGGGTCCAGGGGTAAGCAGGCCCCCGAAGGAAAATTTTCTTTGTAAATGTATATTTTAATTTCATATTAAATATGGACCGTTCATTATAAGGTTGCAGATCTGATGGTAGAAGTTACGTTAGGGTTTTTTTCCCTAGAAGGAAACCCTCTTTTATGAAGGAAATGTATTGCGGCTATGTATCAGCGCGAATATTGTATTCTGAGAGAGGATACTATGAGAGAAAGAAGATGAAGTTACAATGGGTCTATTGTAGGTTGTATCCCTTCATTTGCTAGATAATAATAAAGGAAGAAACTGACAATTTCTTTGGTGGAAGTAGCCCACATTGGGTGAACCACGTAAATTTGTGTCTCTATTGTATTGTGTATCTTCTGTGTTTTATTTCGCATTTGTTTTATTTTATTGCTTCGCGATCCTGTTTTTCTAACACTCCTAACATCCTAGTATTTAACATAGCGTGGTAATCATTTAGGGATAGGGTATTGACTTCCTCAACCCTAAATTGGTGATCATGTTTGGACCTTATAAAATATTCTAGAAAATCCACTGCGTGGCTAGACCCACATATTTAATTAATGGGGGTTCACGTGGAATCCACTCACACCATGGTTGTCAATATGGTAGGTCAACTTGTGGGAGGATTAACTTTTGCATACAAACTATGGTTGAGGCGATTTTGGCACCATTGGAAAAGCCTTGGTGTGTAGAATATAACCACTTAGTCCATAGTAAGGTTTGGGCCATAAAAAAGTGTTGTTTGATGCCTCAAAATGGATTTGGAATATTTCAGATAGATTTTTGGACACAAATTTCTAAATTGGGACTAGTAGCTAAAATGGATCTACAAGTTGATTCCTCCAATTTTTTCACCCATAAAGCATTGAGATAGATGAAAAATAATATAATTATTTAATCCATATCAATAAGGCCTAGACATCCATTTACGATGTAATCCTTTTATTCTCTCCCCCCCCCCCGGGTTATGGTCAAGGCCTTGAGACCCATCCCTACTGCACAAAAACTCCTTATCAGATCCATATCCCACTTGTATACCAAGTATGCACTTTAAAGGGTCTATTTTGTGGTTTGAGTCCTTGGTCATGGCCCATTATCTCAAGAATATTAATTTATTTCCTAATTCCCTAAACTTCTCCCCTAGCCATGGTTTGAGACCCATCCCTAGTGTCCAAAATCTCATATTGGCCCCCATATCTTAGTCTAAGGACAATAATCTCCTACAAAAGGCATATTTTTTACTTTGTGACCTTGTTCATGGCCTTTGGTCCCTAGAAGCTTCATCTAGGGGCCAAGGGACTTATTTTCCTCTCATGCCTATTGGCAAGGCCTTGAGACCCATCCCTACTATCCAAGGAATTATAAGAGCAACCATATTCCACTTGAAAGTTGGATATCCCCTTTAAAAGACTCCCATGGTTGTTGGAAGCCTTGTTCATAGCTTGTGAACCCTAGAAGCTTCATTTAGAGCCTAATTTCCATGTTTTCCTAACCTTAAAATGTTCAAGTCCCTGAAAACCCATCCCTTCTATGCAAAATATCGTGAGAGAACTCATATTACCACTAGAGCCAAAATATCTCTATTAGAGGGACTATGTGGTGGTTTGAGGTATGGATCATGGCTCAAACATTCAATTTATATTATTTTGAAAATAAGCAATTATCTATGCATAAACATAAAAATATCATAACATAAATATTGTAGATCTCTTTCAGACCTTTCTAACAAGCTAAATAAATTTGAAAATGGATGTCACAATAAACAATTATAGCACAATTACTAAAATAATTTTTTTTTTGTTAAAAATAAAGTGCACACATTATTAACATATGCACATTATTTGATTTGAAAATTCTATACACCCATTTGTTGTTGTTTTTTATATTTTCATTGCCACTAATACATCATAAGAGTATCATTAACTTGCACTCATCCATTAATGATAAATAATTAACAAGGTAGTGAGATAATATATTTCTAACAAATGGGACGACAATGTCGAAATAATCCTTTTCCTCTTTCAATGAAATGATACTAAGGAGACAATGTAAAAATAATCCCTTTCCTCTTTATGTGAATTATTTGGTTTAATTAGATTCGTGTTGTTATGTTTACCATAAGTGCATGCTTCCTGCTTGCAGGCCAACAGGCCATATGGAAACTTTGCAGGCCTTAACGAGGCTGAGTGTCACAACCACCTTCAGGAGATCACTCTGCTTGGCCTTCATTGACCTTGCATAAGAAGAGAGGCACAAAACACATAGTTTCAAATAGATAGTCACATTGCACGAAGTTTTGATGAATTTCACCATTTCCATGTGGGTATTCCATGAGGGTATAGTAGATGGAATATTTCATGTTCTCTCTTGTTGCTTATGCTAGTGTTGAAGCCAATATCAAAACACATATGATGAGAAAGCAAGAAAAGTCACGAATGTATCCATGGCGATTTGACTTTGTACTGTATTCATGAGGATATAGAATTGTAGGGATGTTTCTTGGATCTAGTATTGATGTTGTTATTTTGGCAAATTATACTCGTGAATTTTGGTTAAGTATATTGGTGTTTTTTTTGCATTGAAATTTTTTAGCACAATTTGTTTTTCATATCGTACTGAATTCAAACTACCGATTATTAATTTTCCTACGAGTTATAAATTTATATTTTTCTACTGTACTAGTAAAATATATAAGCTCTTTACCATTGATACCACATGAAGAAAAGAAGTAAGCTTGATATGTGAAAGCCAATTTTTCTCAACCAATTTTGATTGAGTAGTTTGCAGTATTTGTTTTGTTTGGATGTGTTTTTAACGGTTTAAAATGAAAGATATTGTGCATGATGTTGGACAGTGGAAGAAAAACATAGTATATAACAGAGTATAAAATAAGCAAGATCAAACATGCATTAAACTAAGCAAGTCATTCTTATTCAAGGGAGAATTACAATAGCCTTCATATGAATACAACCATCCTCTCCTCACACAATGTACTTGCTTGCACTCACATTGTCCTCTACCTCTATGGGTATGCTCGTATATATAACATCTATCACTCACAGAGTGATCATGAATAGATCACATAGTTACACGAACAGTTCATAAGTAGATTGCATGCATGTGCATGTGACCGCATGAGGAAATTCGTTGGCATGTTTCCAACAATCTCCACCTTGCCAAGCGTATGAATGATGTGCTTGATTTAATGAGTATTTAATCTAGCTCATTTATGCTCTGATTTATATGCTTTGTTTTCCTTCCGCTGCCTAACAAGTGGTATCAGAGCATAAGGTGAGAAATCCATTGCATGAGTGAGCGGGATCTCAGGGCAATTTCTGTGAAAAAGGGTGAGAGCACGCTCTATTGTTTGAGACATTGTTTCTGGTGAAGTAGCCTGCCTCACTGCAAGTGTGACAGAGCTGCGAGTGCAAGAGAAATCCATTGCCTGAATGAGCCAGAGTTGGAAGGAGAAGAGAGCTGAGCTGAGTGGATGTGCTTAAGATAAAAGAGACCAACCTGTTGGAAGAGCTCGATTTGTATGTCGTGTATTTGAGGAGGACGAATTTGTATGGAGGGGCAGCATTTGTTTCCCTATCGTGCATAAGCCTGTGCAAGGGGAGCAATAACGACTCCTTACCTTCAGATCGTCTGGTTTTCCAAGTTCATCGCTCCTTTATAGTAGCAGGAGGAACGATAATAGGGAATCATCGCTTCCTACAGCGTACAGAAGAAACAATAGCGAGAGGAGCGTTGCTCGTTTTTCATCGTTGGAGTGGCCTTGTGGAGGGAGCGATGATCGTGAAAGGTTATTCATATTGAAGTTCGAGGTATATGCGTTTAACATGTGTATGAAAACGGTTTGTGCACACAAGTATGAAGCAAGTATTTTATGAGGTTGTGAGGTGGATATATTTATAAAGGAGCGGTTTGTTTTTTGTTTTATGTGAAAATCGTGGCATGCACATGATATTAAGAAAGAGACGTTCTTTACCATACATTTAATAAAGGTGAGGTGGACCTTTGTTATATATTATGCACATAATACAAATCACATGAAGGGATCGACTTCATGATTAAAGTGGGTGGAGGATGCCTTATTAAAATATTATTTGTGGAATTTTCTTTTGGTTTAGTAAAAGGTTTAAAGATATATATATTAAATATTTGCGATTTATCTTAAATCTTTTAATTAAATATTTTTGCGTTAATGGAAAAAGTGTATAGTTCTAAATTTGAGGTGGAGAAATTTAGTGGAAAAAATAGCTTTGAGTTATGGAAGCTCAAGGAAACAACAAGATCGGTGATGGTTGAGTCACCGTGAAAGAAAACAAAATGTATTTATTTTGGAGTTGTAGAAATTATTGATTGCACGTTAATGGGCATATGTCTGTAAGACCTGAATAGGCATGCGTACCCCTGGTTTATCACGTCACCTATGAAAATTCTAGACATATATTTAGGTAGATTGAATATGTGAGGGGGCATGTATGTTGGGTTAACCTTGACTCGGTAAAAGAGTTAATGAGTTAAATATGTTTTTAGGTCAAAGCGGGTGTTTTTTCAGGTCCATGTGTTTTGGGTATCCCGTGGTATTGTGTCCATGGATTGCATGTAATGAAGCCTATAAAAGGCTTGGTGAACTCCATTGTAAATGGGCCTCGAGGTAAGCGATGAAGGCTTACTTCATCAGCTTGGTCGGATTTGGTCAAGTTTGTTCGAATGCAAAGTTCGAGGTGGAGTAGTGTGTCCAGTTTAGAAAGGTGGGTCTGTAGAAATGTTGATGTGTTGGAAGGTCAATCAATTGTTTGAGAATATATGATGAAGGTAAGTTCATATCCATGGAACTTGGAAAGTATTGCAAGGAATTTTGGATCAAATAGGCATGTTCAGTAATGCTAAGTTGCAACAATAGTTGTGGACATAAGCGGTTATGCTATCTGGTAACTCAGTCACCATTTGTTGCAAAAGATAGGAAGATTCAGGAAGAGGTATGAACAGGTCATCTGGTAATTACTCAAATGTGAAATTATTCGGTTGTGATGCTTATGGTTTTTTATCAGCTTTTTAAGTAGGACCTAGATCAAACAGGTAGATATTTGATATGGTGATGATGTTAAGGGGTGCAGACTATGGGATCCTACTACCCACAGAATCATCATGGACAAAGATGCAGTGTTTGATGAATCTCCTTTTATAAAATCAAATAATATAGTAAAATATAAAAGTTTTAAAGCATGGTTGGTACCAGAAAGGTATTTGTAAGGTATTGATTTCCATGAAAGTTTCTAACCGGTTGTTAAAAGCTTGTTTCTAGTCATGTTGTGTTATCACTGGTTGTGATAGTACAACTAGATGTTAAAATTGTTTTACATGGAGGTTTTTGGATAAGGGGATTTATATGGAACAACTAGAACAGTTAGTTCATAATCGCAATAGAAGATTTGTTTGCAAACTCAAAAATCATTGTATGGCTTGAAGCATGCTAGGCAAATGGTACAAGATGTTTGATTCCTTCATGGTAAGCCAAATTTTACAAGAAGTGAGTATAACCATTGTGTTTATGGTATATTCATTATCTTGGCGTTATATGTTATGCTTGTTGCAAGCACAAGCATGGTTGAGATCAACAGATTGACTCAGTTGGTTAGGACATTTGCTATGAAGGATCTAGGAGTAGCACAATAAATCTTGGGCATGGAAATACATAGAGATGAGAAATATGGTAAGCTTGGTTATCACAACAAAAGTATGTGGTGAAGATACTCAGGAAATTCAGTATGAATAATGTGAAACTGGTAAAATCCCTTTGTATTTCCAAATCTTCAGGTTTATGTCCTAATTGATGAAGAAGAAAAGGGTTATATGTCTCGAGTATTATATGCTAGTAGGAAGTTTGATGATTGCAATGGAGAAATGGTCAACAATTCACATACAGTTGGTGTTGTTAGTAGACACATGACAAAACCAGATCAAGAGCATGGAAATTGGTGCTTCAAACAAAGAAGCACAAGTATCACCTACAATGGTTGTAGTGATTTGGTATGTGGTTATAATTCATGAGATTTGGACAAGTGCATCAGTTTATTAGACAGGTTACTAATGGAGACAAAATGGTACATACTGAAGTGAATCATGCAGACATGTTCATGTAACGACATTGTTAGATAATTTGCGGAGTTGTGATGGTGTTTGGCCTCTCTTGCAGGAAAGGTAATGGATAAATTAATTAAGGGCATGATATATCAGGTAAATTGTTGTCAAGGTGGAGATTGTTGAAAACATGCCAACGCATGATATATGAACATTAAAATCAAATTCATTCATTCTTTTGGTCCAACCATTGGTAATAAAGCAATCTGACGACTATTTTGAAAACTTAATTCAATAGGCAAAGACATAGAAATTGTGCATGATAAAGCATGTTCTTTCATTCTCTTAATCCAGCCATTAATAATAAAGGGCCTCATCAATTTATCTCATAGCTAATTATAGGCTTTTTTCATACATGTAAATAAATTTTCTCTTCCATGCGTAAGGCAAATTTGGCAGGTAAATGAAACAATGAACCTCTCTTTCGAAATCGCTGGCCCACTCTCACAAATTTCACAAGCGGATAAAGTGGTTTGACTCCCTAAACCCCATCATTGGCCCTCTAATTCATTGGAAAAACTATCTAGCAAAGGAAACCATTTCTTATTTCATTAGAAAAATAATGTTACATAAAAAACACTCAAAAAGTTGTTCGTGTCATCATCAGGCATGCGGTTTATTCAAAGTTTGTGGCTTCCATATCAAGATGAAGATTAGTTCAATGGAAGCCAGAAGATTCAAGACTTCATGATGATAAACTTTTTATTAACAATCAGGGTTCATAATTTTCTTGGATTGTTATTGTCTCTTTTTTAGGTTACATGAGGGATTGAATCTTTGCATTAATGATATCGTGTCCTTAGTTTATTTATTAAAATTTAATATTATCTTTTTTACCCCAATAATTGTTCTATGAGATCTAGGATTTCATTAAAAAAACGTTCTGGAAGGAATAGCCATGCCTACGTTAAATAACTTTGGTGAAGGGCATGATTTCCTTGGATGACTCACTTTGGTGAACTCCACGATTTCCCTGGTGAAGGGTAGGATTTCCTCGGATGACTCACTTTGGTGAACTCCACATTTTCCCTTGGATGAGGGGAAGCTCTTTCTCTCCTCATCTTATGGGGCCACTTTTATCTTGATTGTGTTGATTTGTCTGATTCTCATATTTTGATAGTTATTTCCTTATGATTTCAAAATAACATTCACTTTCATACCAAAGTTATCTCCTTATGATTTCAAAATAAAATTCACTTTCATACCAAAGTTATCATAGAATAATTATACACTGAAAATACCAACTCAGCGGAAATAAAAAGATCTATAAATATTAACCATGCAAAGTAGACATAAGAACACAAGAGTTTATCATGGGAAACCCAACCTTGGGAGAAAACCCAACAACCTTTCTTATAGAAGAATTCAATCCAAGATATTACCAGTACATCACCATCACCAAATCAGAGTCATCCCCAAGTCTATCACCTCCAAGAGCTAGCACCTAAATAATATGACCAAGAATAACCAACAGAAAGATCCTTCAAGCCTAGCGCCTCTCCAAGATAGCACATAAGTAAGTAGACCAAGAATGCAACTGGGAAGATGCAACTTGCACGAAGCAAATGGCTAGTGCACACTGCAAAAGGAGAATTGTTTGTATGTCCAAATGAAATGATCCAGCTTGTAGTTATACTAATCTAGGCACTTGTCTTTTCATGTGGGGCCAACTTCTCATTAGGGGTGTTCAAATTTAATGTCCCCATTTTGGGACATTTTAACTTTACATAGTGTTATGCCTACCAGAGTAGCCAGATAGGGGTAACAAAGAATTCGAGAGATATTCAGGGGTTTTATTGGGCCTGAATTTCATCGTTCATCATCAGGATCCATTCCGCATAGCTTGGCTTTGGTTCCATTGCATTCTGGTGATTTTCGTAATTTTGAGTTATTATGGGTCATATCTTAATTAAATTCACTAAGAAGGTCATAATGGTTTCAGTGTTGAGAGACACACCCTAATCACCAGGAAGATCACACAGGTCTTCCATCATTCTTCAGTAGTGGTTACACAGGGTCTAGCAGCAAGGGCACACTTATCCAGGGTGAGGGCACAACTTCTGAGGAGGTTCAGTGGATCGACTTGTCCCATCCAAGGATATTTCAGAGATTCACCTCTGACCCAGTTGAGAGGAAGGAAAGGCGCATATTTTTCCTGTTTCCTCATCAGATTCTGATGGAGGAATCATCTAGGGTGCATTTTCCAGACTTGGAAGTGTGACACTTTTGGCGGGCACATTTAGGGTTCCCAGGCGAGCATCAAGTCAGATTCAAAGAAACCCTTCTAACCCATTTCCTGGTAGGCCAGATATACATCTCAGCTAATTCTGGTGGTGGAATCACTAGGGCGCAGTTTTCTAGTGAGAGAGGGGTGCATTCCCCCAGGGGGATGCATCCAAGGTTCAGACACACCAGCAGAGGGGTCGGTTAGTCACCAAGGCTAAGAGCCATAGAAGGGCACACCATTTGGGATAGTTTCTAGGCCATTCTGAGAGGTTTAGCCACCAGGTTGAATTTTCCAGACTTTTAGCAGTTACTGTGTGAGTTGCCACAGTTCTAACTCATCCATTGATCCTGCAGTTCTCATCTATTATCGGGTATTATCATTTAGTTTTCTTATTGTATTCTGGATAAGATCCTTTTTTCATTTGATCTATCTGAGTGATTCATTTTATTCAGCCGCATTTGGCATTTGTACTCTCCCGAGATATCATAATATAAACTTTGCAGTATTTTGTCGCATTTGTTATTTGTATGATCATTTATATGTTGTAAACCATTAATCCTACACACACATTAGCATCATTTCCTAGACTATCCAAGTCAGGAACATTACAGTGGTATCAGAGATGGTTTTCCTGCCAACCTAAGGGGAGAATCAGATAAGGATGTAGATAAATCATTAGATGAAGGGAGCATTGCTATAGTTTCAAAGTTCCTTGGAAGCCAAATCACAGATGCAGGGGTAAAGGGAAGGTGCACATTGTTGAGGTGCACTATGACATCGAAGATGAGGAGATGCATGTGAATGAAACCACAGATGCCTATTTAGAGCAGTCTGATAAGACTAGTGACTCTTGCACATCTGAGGGACAGTTGGATGGACAGGATGATAGCATATATCCTTCATCTTCCCCATCAAGTAATGTTGAGGATTCAACACTTCAACATAGTGGTGACACATGTGAGGATTCATATGTGTTGGCACTTAGACATGATGATATTAGGAGGTTGGATGACCAACCTATGGGTGTAGACATGGTTTCTAGGAAGTCATGTATGGAGGATTATGAGCTTCCTATGAGGAGCGAGCCACATTTTTAATATTCTCAGTCACCTATGCTAGCCACGACACATGAGGATATCAGTGACATTCCTGGTATGGTAGAAGAGACTTGTGTGGGGATTGTACACAAGTAACATATGGATCTGCAGACCCAGGAGGAGAGGTATGGCTTGGATATAGTTGACCTTACACATACCTATCAGTATGAGGAGAGTGAGTCACCACTCTTGGTTATTCCATTGATGGACTAGGTTGCAAAGACTGATAACTTGTTGGGACACTTACTCCTAGGATCGATCTACAGTGATGAGGATGCACTCCTTATTGGTTGGGATGACCATAGCATGTGTCTAGACACATCTGTATGGGATCCAGGCGCAGATGATATTAGTAGGGTGAGTGCACAGGATGATACAACTGCCCATACAGGATATAGTGTGATTCAGATAGGGGTCGCAGTTGGTGATGGCATGCAGTGGAATACAGGAGGAATCAGTAGCACAGGGGACAGTGGGCAGTTCAGTGCCTTATATTTTGAGGAGTGCATTGTTGGGGATTCCATTGTTGACACTAGAAGTGAGAGGCATGAGGTAGCACCTCAGTAGGCTTGTGACCAGGAGTCACAACACTTGATAGGACAGTTGAGAGTCAATGAGGACATGATCGTGGCAGCCACTAGATTCATTGATGATACACATGCATTGGTGGCAGGTTATTGTTGGAGGACCTCGATGGCACATGATAGTTCAAATGGGGGACTTGTCATTGATGACTTCCATACACTCAGGGAGAGTGTGATTGTGATGAGGGTTGACTACACATAGTTGTTGATGGATAGGGATTACCTATTGGAGGTTGGCGAGATGTATCATAAGGCACTGAGGGAGCAGGGGATTGAGATGGACCGACTCACTCATGAGTTGGTGAGCACATGGATATTATTGGAAGGCACACAAACATCCCTTCAGGAATTAGAGTCCAGATCAGAGGAGCTCCTTGAGGAAATTAGACTGAGATCCACTACATCTATTTCAGTAGAGAGTTAGATATATCCCTCAACCACATTGCGAGAGGATGTTGGTGGTTTATAAGTGGAGCATCAGTTGAGGGAGGAGCATGAGGAGTACCCGGGATCACTGATGAGCATGGAGAGATATGATCCAGAGACGCAGGAGTATGTTCATAGGTGACAGGGACCACCCTTCATGATTGGTGTTGAGACATTTGGACACACACATACACATGGGGATTCTAGAGCCAGGGGCAGTTATGAGGACACTCCTATTTGTGTTCCAGGATTGGTTGACCTTCATGTAGAGGATGACCCAATAGTACACCCAAGATCCATGATGTTGAAGGTGTATACAAGATATCACATGAGTATGCAGGGGCATATAGTGATGAGTGGTAGTTCATAGAGACATACAGAGGTATACAGTGGGATTCAGGGGGACACACTAAATTGCAGGGAGGATATGTACTTAGTAGAGCATGGAGATTCCTCTCCCTTGTAGCAGTATATAGATCTGGGAGATCACCTTCATCATAGAAGTAATTGCATGAGTGATGATGGTTGGAGAATGATTGACCCTTAGTTTGTGGAGATACCTATTGGTGGGTGTTCGGTGATGAGTACAGGCGATTATTTACCATGGGTGTCAGTGGACGAGATTTTGGTCAAGTCCCTGGGATTGACCAAAGCATATGATACTTTCCAGTCCTATAGTTGGTTGCAAATATTTATGATAGACTCTCCCGATACTTTTATCATTGACAACAACACAGGGGGAGCTAGATAGTGGCAGGGGACATGGAGAGTTGGTAGGCTGAGACCATCTGACAAGAGTGTCTTGATTGCATACATCAGGATAGGGGTGGATCATCATGGGCAGACAGTTGAGGCCTTAGACATGATGGAGAGTATCCTAGGCCATGGGACAGAGGATATCTTAGAAGTTTCTACATATTTATACTCTCATTGGTATGAGGGTGGAGGGATTTCGACAGTTACCAGTAGGGCACATCAACAATTAGTGGGGATTGGAAGTGATGAACTTCCAAATTTGGCATGGGATCCGAGAGTCCATTGGGTCAATATTTTGTTTCATATTATGAGGATCCATGAGGGGAGGGTCCAATATGGATACTTTGAGCTGACAATCATGATCATAGTAGAGTAGCATCGACATTATGGTCACTGTCAGAGACTATCATGTGGCCCTAGGATTACAGGGCTGGGAATTTGACTGACTGATGGAGACGAACGGATGTTTGCAGGGGGGATTCACTTTGATTTTACATTGAGTTTTAGTATTGTGGAGAGCACATCACTGGCTGGTGATTCATTGAGGTCTTGTAGTACCTCACTATGGCAACAACATGTTCAGTCAGTGGCGACTTTGGTATGGTTTGGTCGGATAGACCCATTTCGGGTTGAGGGCATGTGTTATTTGCAAGAGACTCATGGTGTTGATATGTTATAGAACTATACTCCACAGGGCATTGAAATTCACATTCTGATATGGGATCTAGGGATTGGAGTGCTTGGTAGTTCAGTGTTTGATGGAGTTGAGTTTCTAGTAGAGTGGTTGCTTAGGGAGTTGACTGAGATTCTTTGCCCATTGATCATTCTACTCATCATGAGCAAGCGAGTGGCATCCATGGTGATCACTTGGAGAGACCACAACTTGAGGGGAGTCTACCTTGTGTCACACAGGTGGATATGGGACCCCGGTATCATATGTTGTTGGATTCAGTTATTGCTTGAGGACAAGCAAGATTCTGGCAGGGAGGATTGTCATGTCCCCAGTTTGGGACATTTTAACTTTCCAGAGTGCTATGCCTACTAGAGTAGCCAGATAGGGTTGACAGAGAGTTAGGGAGATATTGAGGGGTTTTATTGGGCCCGAATTTCATCATTCATCATCAGGATGAATTTTGCACATGTTGGCTTTGGTTCTGTTGCATTCCAACGATTTCCATAATTTTGAGTTATTATGGGTCATATCTTAATTAAATTCAATAGGAAGGTCATAATGGGCATATTACTTAGAGAAACCTCTTAGTGTAATAGCTCATCAGAATCACGAAGAAGATCACTACAGGATAAAATGATGAGAAGTGACTTTCAGTGGTCGGAGAAGCCATAAGGATGGATAAATCACTTTTTAGAGGTAAAATGGTTAATTAATTAATTAATTAAGGGATTTAATCAAGGAATAATAAAATAAAGTAAAAGTCACTTGGAGGGAAAAGGTCAACAACGAATTAGGGTTTCAGCAGTGAATTAGGGTTTAGAAAATTTATAAGAGAAGGGTCAGTGACCTAATTCATCATTATGAAAATTATGACTTGTCATTAAGGAGAGAGGCTCATCTCAGGAGAGATAGTTCAGTGGATTCTAGGAGGAAGACACCAGTTGGCTGATTTTGGTGTTGAGAGACACACATTAGTCACCGAGAAGATCACACAGGTCTTCCATCGTTCTTCAGCAGTGGTTACACAGGGTCCAACATCCAGGGCACACTTATCTAGGGTGAGGGCGCAGCTTCTGAGGAGGTTCAAAGGATCGACTTGTCCCATCCAGGGAGAGTTCAGAGATTCCCCTCCAACCCAGTAGAGAGGAAGGAAAGGTGCATATTTTTCCTGGTTCCTTTTCATATTCCGACGAAGGAATCATCTAGGATGCATTTTCCAGAATTGGAAGTGCAAAACTTTTGGCAGACACATTCGGGGTTCCCGAGTGAGAATCAAATCAGATTCAGGGAAACCCTTCCGACCCAATTCCCAATAGGTCAGAAAGATCATTTTGAGATACATCTCATTTGATTCTGGTGGTGGAATCACTAGGGTGCAATTTTCCAGTGAGAGAGGGGTTCATTCCCCGAGAGGGTCTATCAGAGGTCCCGACACACTAGTAGAGGGGTCGATCAATCACCAGGACTGAGAGATAGAGAAGGGCGCACCATTTGGGAAATTTTCTAGGACATTCCAATAAGTTTATCCACCAGGGCGAACTTTCCAGACTTTCAGCAGTTACCGTGCGAGCTGCCATAGTTCCAGCTCATCCATTGATCCCGCAATGCTCATCTATTATCAGGTATTATCATTTAATTTGATTATTATATTTTGGCTAAGATCATTTTGTCATTTTATCTAGCCAAGTGATTCATTTTATTCAGCTGCATTCGAATTTGTACTCTACAGATATATCATAATATAAACTGTGTAGTCTTTTGTCACATTTGTTATTTGTATGATCATTTATATGTTGTAAACCATTAATCCTACACACACATTAGCATCATTTCCTAGACTAGCCAAGTCAGGAACATTACATCAAATTTACTTTATTATTTTATGTGTTTTATTGGTGGAGCCGAGTTCTCTTCCTAGGTATTCAATTTCTTCCTAAGTCTTATTTAATGGTCATATGTATATTCTTGTACTTCCTTGTGGAGAATGACTGCCCGAAGTTGCAAAATTTCAACACTCCCTCTCAACGAGGGAGGCATTATCCATACTTGGATTTCTTATCTCATAGAAAGGTTGTTCTTGATCCTGGTTGATGTAATATTCTCTAGCATGCATCGAGTTGATGTATACTTCTCCCACATAACACCCAATTGATGTATGCTTCTACCACATAGCACCTCGGGTCTCCACTGCTCCTTTTCAAGTCACATGATCAAGGATAGATACCACACCTGGGTCATCCTTCTTAGCCAAGTTAGCATGGCCATCAAAGAAGAATGTTCGATGTTAATACATAGAGAAAATCAACACCCTAGGCCACTCTCCTTAGCCAGCATGGCCATCGGAGGAGATTTTCTACCCGATGCTAATACATAAAGAACATCAACTCCATGGATTGTTATCCTTATCCAAGTCAGCATGACAATCAGAGGAGAATGTTTTTCCAATGCATATGTACCTCGAGTATTCATCAGTCCTTGATCAAGTCACATGATCAAGGATAAATATTGCACCTAGGTCATTCTTCTTATCCAACTCAGTATGGCCATTGGAGAAGAATGTACCATTCTCCTTAGCCAAGTCAGCATGGCTATCAGAGGAAAATGTCAGCCTGAGTACTGCTATCTAGAGAAGCATCAACACCTAGAGTCTTTGTTGATCCTTGTCAAGTCACTTGAGCAAGGATAAATACTATGCCTAGGTCATTCTCCTTAGCCAATTCACATGTCTATCAGAGGATAATGTATGGCCGGTGCTTCCAAAAACATCAACACTCCCTCTCAGTGAGGGAGATATTATGCATCATGTCAAGCTTGTATCTAGATACTAGAGCTTCACTACTCCCTTTTGTATCATGTCTCAGATGATATACTATCTTCTCATATGTGAATATGTATTAGAGCTTCACTTCTCTCTTCTGCATCATGTCTCAAACGAAGTCTTGCAAGAAAATTTTGAATCTATATTTATTTTGCTTCTTGTGACACTCGTTGTGATATACTCTGTCTATGTTGTACTAAGTGCCACAAAAACATGCTTTTCTAAAATCATAATTGATCCCAAGCTGATGAAGAACCCCAAGGTGCTAAATATTTCTATTGTACTCTCTTCCCAATCAGAATATGTATATCCCTGCATCCTTAATTCACCACCTAAGACATATCTAATCCATATCCAATTGTACCATGCAGGTACCTCAACACATGTTTTGTTGCAATCCAATGGTAGTGTCTCATCTCTACCATAATTTGGCTCAAGGTGCTCACTGCGAAGAAAATATCTATCCTGGTGCTAACCAAGTGCATCAAGGATTCAATTAGCTTCTTGTACATCATGGGATCCACTAAATATGAATCTAAAGTAGAATCACTCATGTTCTTTCGATTTGTCTCCAAAGGTGTAACCATGGAATTGCATTCCATCATACTGAATCTCATTAGTATCTTCTAACTAAGGAATATATCATCTGATCTTCATCACACCTCTAATCCCAAGAAATAGTCTAGCCAAGATCTATTGGACAACTGAGAGGGGGGGGTGAATCAGTTGTTAACGAGCTTAAAAAATTATGCTTCTTTTAAACTCTTTGCTGAAACACTAAATGATGATCACAATAATGCAGGGAAATAAACAATGGCACATTCAACATCAGTCACATATATGAGAACCACAGAGACAGATATTTACTGAGGAAACCCAGACAGGGTAAAAACCTCTTTTTCTTTATATGATAAGTAATTGTTACATTCTTTACATTAACATACATATGAGCACCAACTCATAATGAGGCTAAAACCTCTGTTTTGCAAGCTGCAACTTGCTGAGAGCACCAACTCTCTGTTTTCTCTAGCACCCACTAGAAGGAAGCACCAACTCAC
>SNQJ01S0007672.1:74701-94340 GCA_010110895.2 Picea sitchensis
TCTGTTTGTTTAGCAGGTCTGCTCTGCATCAAATTTTTTCTGTCATTCTGATCTACTTCTGTTCTGTCTGTCATTCTGCTCTGCGTTTCATCTCCCTCTGCACATTTTCTCAATTTCATGCTATGCCTGTGCTCATTTTCTTTTTCTTATTGTTTCTTCATTTTCCCTTCAGAACAGCCAACCTTACACAATCTGTCCCATCTTCATTTATGCATACCTTCCTGATGGTTCAACTTCGCCTTACCTCAGTCGAAACAAGAACACCTGTCCTGGCAACTGAAACGCTAATTGATTCGTCATCATGAGTTTGTTTCTCTTAACAGATTCATAACTGAAGCGTTAATGTGTGAGAAAGAACAGTAACCCTTCGATCAATACTTGATCCAAAGATTCAGATCCAATCGAGATTTCACACATCGTGATTTTGGCATTCTTGTCGTTCATAGTTTTTGTCACTTACCAATCCCGATCCCTGAAACTCCGTGAGAGGTCAGATCAATGGTCCAGATCATTTCTTTATTCAATGACTGTGATTAAATCGCGATTTCGCATATCGCGAAATTGGCATTCCTGTTGCACTGTGTTCTTTGCCTCTCTATGTCACGATTCACGAAACTCCGATGTGGAGTTTGATCAACGGTCTAGATCTAATATTGATTTGATGGCTGCGATTGAATCGCGATATCGCATATCGCGAAATCGGGGTTCCTGTTGCATTTGTTTCTTTTCCTTTTGAAATCGCGATTCACGAAACTCCGATACGGGCTGTGATCAATGGTCCAGATGTGATCTTAACTCAACGGCTGCGATTGAGTCGCAATATCGCATATCGCAAAATCGACATTCTTGATGCATTGGTTTCTTTGCCTCTTCAAGTCGCGATCCCTGAAACTCCGATACGAGCCATAATCAACGGTCTAGATTCATTCTCGATTCAATGGCTGCGATTGCATCGCGATATCGCATATCGCGAAATCAGGGTTCTTGTTGCATTGAGTTCTTTTCCTTCCCAAGTCGCGATCCCCGAAACTCCGATATGGTATCCATCTGCTGACGTCACACGTGAATTGACACGTGTTGAATACTGCCACGTGTCACTCTGATTCGTGACTTACATGTGCTTGAAGTGTTGATTCAGCTTGACACTTGTCATTGCCTGGTTGTGCCACGTGTTCTTAAGTTTGCTGATGTGTCTGCTGACGTGAGTCGGGTCGACGGTCTATATCACTTCTCATCTTAATGGCTGCAATTAAATCACAAAATCGCATATCGCGAAATCGGGGTTCCTGATGTCAAGAGTTTCTCACCTCTCCAATCCCCAATTACCGATGCACCCCTTTCCACGCGCTAGCCCTGCTGGCTATGGGTCTTGGCCCATATGACCGTCAACACATGACCTCGGTCAAACCTCTCATCGGGGTTTCGGCATTTTCGATGTCACCATGCACATGCCTATGGGATTCCTGATCCTCCGATCCCCGATGTGTCCCTTCACACGCTGGCCCTCCCGGCTCAGCTCCCGCTCATATGACCAACTCTCGTGACCACAACCTTATCCCGTTGGGGCTACGGGGTTTGCGAGTTTGAGATGCACAAACTCCTTGCTCCCGGGATCTCTGATATCCTGATATATTATGTGAGATGCCACCTGTCCTCCCACACCGACTCCTCTTGGATCCTTGACACGCGTCCTATATGAGATCCACGACTGTGGTCTCTTCTCACAGTTCGGGGTTCAGCAGGCCTCGCACCCTTAGTCTCAAGACTCCCAATATGTCGACGACGCTTGATCCTTTGCCACCTATCCTTGCAGATTGACGGTTCTGATTAGGTCAGGCTTTCCACGATGAAATTCCCCGACTTCTAGTCAACGGGATTGCCGATATCTCGACTCTCGATATGTCGATGGATGGCTTCTCTGTCGGGGATGTTCCCGGTGGCGCTCGATCGCTGCCACACGTCCTTCCAAATGGATGGTCCCGATCATGTCGGGATTTCGAGACTTTCAATGTCCCAGTTCTCACGACCTTGAGAACTCCGATCTCCCGATGGTTGATATCCCGATGACAACTTCTCGTGTCAGGACTTCTCTTCTTTCTCCCAAGGCTTATCTCCCTTGCAACTTCTGCAGATCTGACAGATGTCGGTGACCCTGCACCAAATCTAACGACTCTCATTCTGTCGGGAATTTTGGATGGGATCCAACGGTTGTGAATCTCTGTCTTCCTTCTCCTCTGCAAACTTCTGTATCTTGAGCTTTGTTGCGCGCGTTTTCCTCAACGTTGTTCCTCCTGAGCTTTCACATACGTCTGAATCCCCAAGGGATTTTATCCTTCTTATCCTTCCATCTCAGTTGTTGTACTTGCCATCAATGACAAGCATACGCTACTTTTTAAACATTCCAAACATCCTTTGCACTATCTCTTCTGATCTTATTGAGGTTGCTCTGCAGTGTCTTCCAAAAATACTTCTGGTGCATGTCTGTTACATTCTTCCTGTACTCGTTCCATATTCATTGCTATACTTTCCATCAATGACAAGCATATGTTTCCTGTTAAACATTTTCCAACAAGATCCTCCACCTTGAACTCTGAAGAAAACTCCCTCTATCATTGAAGTAGGCTCTGTTGTCTAGTCTGCATCACTAGTCACTCCCTCTGTGACTAAGACAAAATACATACCCCAATCCTCTTGAATGGCTTCCTCCTTTGTCACTGTAGAAATTTCTATTGAATCAAGTGTATCCTCTCGGGATATCTCACATATCCTAGAAGCCTCCTCAAATTATGACGCTTGTTTTTCAGTCTTGGAAGATGTCTCTCTCCCACCTGAATATGAGGGGGCACTCCCTTTGAATGATTGACTCTCCCTCTGATCCAATTGAATCTCTCTAAGAACAGGATCACTCTGAGTCTACATGCTCCCTCTGGAACATGAATCCCTCTAAGTTTGTACAATCTCTGTATCCATCCTCTCCCTCTGTACCTGCTAACCTCCTCTAAAGTTTAATCTCCTATTAACTGTCCTGGGAGGTTTCTCCTCCATACTGGATACTAAGGGATAAATCCCTCTAAACTTTGTCTCCTTATGAGTGGGTACATGGTGGGGCCACTGGCCTCACCATTGGTGGAGCCACCTTCTTGTCCTCATAACTATGACTCTATGTAACACGAGAAACTCTGAGGTCGTTTTATTTCCTTGAAAGCGTCACTGGGAGCTGCATTCCTCTCTATATCCTGTAGATCATGAAGTCATGTTGGTCTCTTTTTGGTCACTACAACATGTCTAGGTAGATCCATTTTCTCTGCTAGCTCTAATGACTCATCCTAATGGTCTGAACAATGAAAAATTGGACTATACGGTCATTCTATGAATCCTTATGCTTCTCACTATCAATCTCCATGTGGAACACTTTGTATCTCACAAAAGTATCCTTCTTTCCAGAAGGTCCTAAATTCGTCATCTTCGCCTTCAATACATGGATGTATATTGTCATGTACACAACTCTATGTCTGGATAGTCTTCTCCATGTATCATACTAGATACCATCTAATCTCTTTCCTCCTGCAACCATCACTATAGCTGCCTCTTAGATTTGTTACCTATGACCTACCTGGAATGAGAACAAGAACAAGTACAATCGTCACCATATCTCTTTCTCGAAGTTATTACCTATGACCTTCCTAGAACAAAATAAAAGTATAAGAAATAATAAAAACACTTTTCTAGTGTTGTTACCAATCATTCCTCCATGGTAACCTTCCCGGAACAAAACAAGAACATCTTCATGGTAACCTCCATGGAATTTACAAGGTAACCTGCCTCAGACAAAAAAAACAACCAAGAACATTTCCTAGAAGAGATCAATTTCATCTTGTAAATAAGTGCATCATTAGTAATGAACAATGAGAATTTACATAATGATCATCGTACCGTCAATATTCAAGTGTTACTAAACATTTGATAGTAATAGTACTCAGTAGTAATAGACTTCTAAAGACCATTATCCCAGTTACAACGTCTACTTAAGATGCAACAATATAAAATATCAAACCGGATATGCAAACCTGGATTATTCTTGTTGTTGTCCCATTTGACCTTGATTTGTCATATATTGTACGATACATCACCATTGCTACCTCCAACTCTTGCACTTCCTCTGAGTGCACTAGATCTAAGATCCCTTTGGATCTAGCATAACTGCTTGGAAAAATGACATTTTTCCAAGTGTACATTTCCTGCAATCACCCTCGTGATATAACTTATATACAAGTGAATACCTCTTAAATTGGTAGCACCATCCAGGTTGTCTTCCAATATGAGACAGTACATCATCTCAACAATAAGAAGTCAGAAATATGAATCAGAAGGTTCAATGTCAGGAAAATGTTAATAAGCCTGAAAACCCTAAAATTTTAACTTTGACATATTGTTATTCGAAGAAGTGTAATAGGTGCACTAGGGAAAGGAGAGTTGGTCTATGCTAAAATTATTCTCAACTCATCCCAATAATTTGATCAACGAGTCTTACAAAATGTTGTTGCAACTGTCGTAGTGAGTTTTAGGGTGAAAGTTCAACTTGCGCCAAACTACAGTCTGAGAGGTGCAGTGAATGCGCTGGATTAAGCCGAGTTGATCAGAGGTGGAGTTAAATCCAACAATTTTTCAATAAGTTTTCAACAAGCTTGACAAGTTCAAGTCTTAACAAAAAACTGTGCAATGGAAATATTTCAACAAAGCTCTAATCCCATGTTGATTTTTGTGATTCTCATATCTTGATAGTTATTGCCTTATGATTTCAAAATAAGATTCACTTTCATACCATAGTTATCATAGAATAACTATACACTTAAAATCTCAACTATAAGAATGCAGTGGAAATAAGAAGATCTAGAAATATTAACCATGCATAGTAAACACAAGAACACAAGAGTTTATCCTGGGAAACCCAACCTTGGGACAAAACCCAACAACATTTCTTATAGAAGAATTCAGTCAAAGATATTAACAGTACATCACCATCACCTGGTCAGAATACCATACAGAGAAGAGTCCTCCCCAATTCTAGCACCTCCAAGAGCTAGAGCCTCGATAATATGACCAATAATAACCAAGAGAAAGATCCTTCAAGCCTAGCACCTTTCCAAGATAGTGCATAAGTAAGTAGACCAAGAACTGCAACTGAGAAGATGAAACTAACACAAAGACACTGGTTAGTGCACACTGCATAAGGAGAACTCTTTGTCTGTCCAAAGGAAATGATCTAGCCTATATTTATACTAATCCAGGTGTCTGTCTTTTCCTATAAGGCTTACTTCTCATTCTGGCTCTTCAAATTTACTTTATTATTTTTTGTCTTTTACTAGTCGGACCAACTTCTCTTGTTGGGTGTTCAATTTCTTCCTGGGGCTTCTTTAATGGTCAAATGGTTCTTATTGTACTTCCTTGTAGAGAATGACTACCTAAAGTTGAAAAAATTCAATATATTGGCCCACTTTTTCCAATCTGCTCGTTATCACTCAAATCAGTTAGTTGGCATCAATTGTCAGAATTGGATGCTAGGTGATTTTGATGGAATTGGATGTTTGTTAATTATGAAATTTCTTATGCATAATTCTTATTGTATTATTTGTTGTTACCTTTTTTAAGCTTCAATAGCCTTCATAGCAGATTGTATTTGAATTTAAGTCTTGTTTTAAAAAAAAAAATATTAAAGGGTTTTGAGACATAGTCAAATTTTCTATTTATTTGAGTCTTTGCAAATGTTTGAAATCTTTTCCTTTGTTGAATCCTTAAACTATTCTACTATTTTTATCTTTTCACTTTTTTATTTTTCACTTTATGAATCTTTTCTCCGATTCTCGAATCAGGCATAATTTCTAAATCAACCCCTCTTTTCCTCATTCGAACTTTATTTCCAATTGATTCCTGAACCTATCCCTCTTTACCTCATTCAAATTCAATTTCCTCCCAATTCCTAAATCTATCCCTCTTAACTTCATTCGAACTTTGTCTCCAATTGCTTCTCGAATCTTTCCCTTTTATCCATTTGAAATTTTGTTTTATGGTCAATCTTTGAATTGGGTCTAATGTCTAAATGACGCCCTATTTTCCTTCAGTTATTCCCATGTATGAACTTTTCTCCCCAATTTTCAATCAGGCATGATCTCTTAATTAGGCCTCCTTCTCCTTACTTTTCAATTTTTCACCCCCAATTCATTGATTGGGATTTATTATGAATCAAGACCCTGTTCACCCATTTTCAATGTATTTTTTCACTTTCAAATGGTCGATATTCTTTCATTTTGAATGTACTTTTCCTCTTTTGAATGAATTTTTGGCCCTTTCACAAATAACTCCAAATAAAAAAAATATGAGCCTATCCTCCATAATAAATACCAAATGGAAATAATGCATCTAGCAAGAAAAAAAACAAGTAATCAATGAACCATTAAAATCAACATCCCCCTTCTTACTCAAATGCCACCTAGGCAAGAATTACCCTCTCAATTGCTGGCAACAGATTCAACTCAAGGGAATACACCTTCCTAAAATCAAAAGTGGATCAAAACTAGGGTGTTATAGAGAAAAAAAATTGTATTTACATAGGAGGTTCATTAGAGGTTCAAATCAACAAAAAAAGAGAGGGTAAAATAGAGTAAAGAAATTGTTAGGAACTAAAAATGTGTTTGGAGTATCACTAGTTTGCACCAACAAGTAATATTCTCCTTCTTATATTTCTCTTCTTTCATCCTCTTTGTCTTTTTAAGCTGCATTATTTGAGTAATAGATATTGTAAAGGGATGGAAGAAATCCCAAGATAGTGATTATATAGTTAAAACCCTTGGTGCCCTTATTGTATAAATAAATGGTTGTTTCATACCTTAGATTTTACAATCCCTGATATTGGAGCTATTGTTTTATAAATGAACTATTGGATTTATTGTGTAATTAGGATCGAGGAATAATACCATTTATGAAGTAAGAAACCTAAAGAAAGTTATGTCAGTTTCCCTCTCAATTTTTGTCTCACATGGTATTGAATAAACCAAGGGATCTATTCTTGTCTTTCCCATTTGTTTTTTTGTTTAATGAATATGTGTTAGGAAAGTAGTTCAACCTCCCCCTCAACATATATTTGTTCATTTTCTTTGAGTTATTTGTCAAACAAAATTGGTTCTTGGTGTCGATGGTTTAGAAGACCATTCCTATGGTTGAAACCTATTAAATCCCCTTTCTATTTGGTTTGTTGATCTGGAACAAATCATGATATAGTTTTTCATCTATCTTGGTATTTTTTGGGTGGAAACAATTGGAGGAATTGGCTTGCAAGGCCCAGTTTGGAGACTTGGGGTCTAGAATATTCCATAGTTAGTTTGAAGCATCAAACGACACTTTTGGGGTCAAAACTTCGCAAGAATATCTCGCACTCCTTCAACGTGATTCTATATACCAAGAGCTTTCCAACAGCTTGAAAATAACCTAAATTCAAATTTATATGTAGAAGTTATGCCTCCTGCAACTTTATTTTCCCTATTGACCACCATGGTATTAAGTGGATGCCACGTCATCCCCCAATACTCACACATGTGGGGATAGTCACATGTGGAATTTCAAGAAGAAATTGGAGGGTCCAAAACCCTAACATTAATTGATGGTTGAGGCATGAAAATTCATAACCCTAGACAATTATGAGGCTATGTTAAATACTAAGCCGCTAGGAAGAGAAGGGGTTCCATTATTTTAGCATTCTACTTTTTCCATAATTGAGCAAAGCATCTACTAGTGGGATTTTAGTGCATAACATAGGAGCTATAATATTTTTTAGTATCCATTCAAGCCACAATATCAAAGGAAACTCCATAGTGAGTATCCATTTCTTTTTGTTTGCATTTCATAACTGAATAAAATAGAGTAGAGCATGGGCCTCACCTTCTGGAGAGGTTTTCTCCCATATCAAGTTTCCCAGGTCACATCGCATGTTCATTTCTGTGGATGGTTTGTTTATTTTCTTTCTCTTTCATTTTTAGATTTCAGTTATTTCATAAATTTGAAAACTAAGCTAGTGATAATAAATTTGAGATCTAAGGAAATAAACTGCATAGTAAAATATTTCATAATATTTCAATCTCTTTTGTGAAAAAATATTTCAGTGGAATATTCACGATATTTTACATACCACTTGTTGGTCACCCCAAAAAACAAAAAATCAAAAAATCAAAATCCTTTTTATTTTATGGTTTAAGTGCATTGTAGAGGCAACACCATGCACCATCTAGCCCTACAATAAATCTAGGTAGAGCTTCATTAAAAAAACAATTTTTAGTGTGATAGGATAGTTTACATAACTTTAGTACAAGCGAGGTTCACCCCCATTTGTCTTAGGTTCTAGATTGAAGGCCTAGAGTGGTGCAAAACATTTCTCTTGCACACTCTGCCACAACATTGAGACCTTCAGTGAGAGAAAAGGGGAACAATTTGGGGGACAAAATAGGAACCAGTGCCATTACCAAGGAGAGAGTTATCCTTGGGATATGATGAAATATTTATTGGAAACTCCATTATTTATTTGTTTGTTTGTTTTTAATCTAGTGGACAATAAGAACTAGCATCTTGCATTATTGAAGACTAGTATTTTGCTAGAAAGTTCCTAATGACTCCTTTGGGAAATGAATCCCTATTCCCATTACTACTAAATATATGTTTCTTGTGGTGAGCAAGTAGTATCTCTTGAGTCAAAATAATCTCACCTAGTAACTCGATATCCATGTCATAGCACTAAACTAAGATTAGATTAACACACATATATTCAACAACTATCTCCTTAGTGACAACATCTATTCAAGTCGGGTTTCTAAATTTTCCTGCACATAGTTGTTTATTCCCACATTGAAGAACCCCTGTTGTAATTTTAATGTGAAATTTAAGGAAGAACCTTCCTTTAGTTTCATTTCTATCTACACTTATAATATTTTGGATCTTTGTTAAGATAGGATGTTATATCTTCATTTATTATTTCTAAACCCTTGTGCTCAAAGTTCCCTAATATTAACAACCATGAGTCATCCTTTGCATTAGTTGTCAACATGAGTAGTAATAAACCTAGATATGTTAATCCTTGGCTAGATGCAAGGTATTATCCCTTAATATTTCCTACAACCTTTTACCCCTTTCCTGATGGATGTCTAAACCCTTATCCTCAACCTTTCACCCCTTTCTTTATGGATGTCTAAAATCCTTCCAAAGTTTAGTGGATTTGACCCTAGAGTTGGTAATAAACACCTCACATCCTTCCAAGATTTCATTGATAACCTCCTTGTTCAACATGAAGATGTTTTCACACATATTTTTGTACATTATTTGGAAGGGGATTCTATCAAGAACTTGACATCCAACTCCATATCCACTTGGAAAGAATTGCATGTTCATCTCCAACTCTTGATAGAGTTTAATTTTTTAAGGAAGGACGATCTTGAAGGTGAAGAAACATTCAATAACAATTTCATCAAGTCTTCTCATGGGATCCCTAAGAATGTTAGGCCTTCAATATTAGTTTCCATGTTGTCTTACATTGCAATCCAAAGTTCTAATGTTTCACTATACCTTAGAGAAAGACATATATCAAATTTGGATGCCATTCTTGACGATGCATTAGAGATGGAAGGTATCATGCTAGTTTCTGAACTACTGGCTTCCTCTCATATCCATTATCACAAGGGAAGTGAATGTGAGAAAGAACCTAAGGCTTCATTGTATACTCCAAATCAATTTAATTCTTGTTTACATGAAGGCTTCATAACATTGTCGAAATTTGAAAGAGATGGAAGGGAAGTATTTAATGTTCCATTAAAATTCCAAAATCAGTTGTCAAAGGAACCCTTTGAGCCCATTATATATACATAACATAAATTTCATTGTAATGGGCCATTGAATCTTGTTGAAGTGGGGGTTTTCATAAATTTTTGAGGGCACGTTCAGGATGGAAAAATTTCTAGGCTATCATGTCAACATGAATAAGAAATTGTTAAAACCAATGGCGATTGGTCACCTACCCCCATTTTCATAAAGAGTTTCCAGCTAGATGATGAAAAAAAAGAATACGGTGATTTGCATCACATAGGTTATGAAATTAATGAGTTATTTATTGAACCTCTTGTTCTTTTGAAAGATATTGTTGTCAATGAATGTTCATTAGATTATAATGTTGATTTAGGAGCTATGAACCAATAAGGAAATAATGTTTAGAACATAAAATCTGAACATGATGAAGAGGGGAACAATCGATCCATCCAAGAAAATGTGTTCTTAGCTATCCTTGAGCAAGAAAGAGAAAAGGGAATTCAATTTTCACATGAGTATTTCCAATGTGACAATGATGGCAAGGGAGAAGAAGACAACCATGAAAACAAAGAAGGATGTTTCCCTACATGTGAAGGTAACAATACAACAAAAATTCCATAAACATTAGAAGATCCAAACTTGAAATTTGATAAATTAGCCTGGATGATGATGCTGACAGACAGAAGAGAAAAGGTTAATTTTACATCTAAGAAACCAATGCAAAGTACAAATTTGACATTCAAGAAAAAATCTATTTTTTTTCTACACTTTTGATACAGGACCTCCTATCCTAAAACCATTTTATGCAATCTTCAGTTGTAATTGCATTGTAAACCCCGAAATAGGGGTTCCAAGGATCGTCTAAGCTTCTCGGATTCGATCACTAACAGGATCGAATATCCACATGACCACATTTTAACACATAGGCACTAAACCTTGTTCTCCTCATATGCCCGAAGGACCTCTGCCTCCTCTTCGTATGACCGAGGGCTTTGACCTCTCTCAACTCTTTCAGGCGCTAACCTCCCACCGAGGATCAGCGATCGTTCTTAACCAGCATGGAGATCTACGATTAGGGACGACTTCATAGTCCCAACTAGCATGGTGTTTATCTCTTTTTTCAAGTTCTGCGATGGAAACTTCTCATTGGTAGTGGAATCGATGCCAACCATTGATTTATTGTTAGGTGATGATCGACAATAGACATGGATTGTGGAACTAAAAATTGTGTGAACATTAACTCAACCTTTCAACCTCATAATGGCTCCTCGTCGTCAATCTTACTTGTGTTGATCCGACGGTCAAGACTTAATCGGATGTTGATATGACGGTCCTCCTTTGCAACTCCCATATCTGAAGGCTGATGTAGCTTTCTTCTTCAAAGGTTCACTTCATCCTTCGACACTCACGATATGTTATTTCCTTAAATCGATGGCTCTTGTAGATTTTTCCACCATGGTTGCGTGAGATACCTTAACATCAATAGCTACCCAATTACGAATAGACTAGGATCATCAATCCTTTACAGTGATTGATGATTATTGGGACATTTCTGTGATCTAGTTTAGTTTATAGGATTGCACCGAGACCTTGTCCTAAGAGTTTTTCTCCTTAAAATGAAATCAATTCTTTATCCTGCAATTACACACAATCTAACATACACAGGTTCATCAATTATGAGACATATATTCACTTAATTTCCACAGAGATGTACAATGCACATATCTTCTTGAATAGAGAATTTTGCATTCATCAAATGTACGGTTATTGTACATACAATTACATAGCCTCACAGGCCTTCTTTTTCCTAGATTAAATCAACATGCTACAATCTTCATAGACCTAATTAACATACAATTGGTCCTGTGAGTCTCTAATCTAATTATTTTTTGGATTGGCCACTTCCAATCTCTTGGCCTGATTAACATTCGTTTGGCCACCCTTTTTCCTCTAAGGCTTACAATAATATAAAAAGGGATTTTGAACTATTTATGGTTCAGATACAACAAATCCTTAGCATATTCCTAAGGATCCTCTCTAATCCACTTCTCACTCAACTAAATCCCTATTCTAGGATCTCCTAATCCTCAAGATTCTCATGATATCTTCACAAGCCTAATATCTCTCATGTTCTCACACATTCGAGAATATTTAAAATAGAAACCTCACACATATATTTCTTACTCAAACTACTCAAAACATACATAATTTCCAATTAATAAACCAAATCCCTTAGAAAACATAAGACCCCCAAGGTCAATCAAATAGACAATGATTTTTTGGAGCAGAATTCCCCTGCATTAGACTCCCAAGGTTGAAAATATTCATGATCTCCTGATCATGTGTTTCACATGTCGATGAAACCCTCCAGGGTCCCAAACTTTGTACTGAAGCCTTCCACTTGCTTCATCTTCTTCTCTATTCTTTTGTTGCTTTGTTGTTGCTTACACTTCTCCTGGATTCCACATTTTATGTTGCAATGCCCCACTGGATTTTCTTTGGAAATCTTCCCTTGTTACTTTTGTTCTGTTTCTTATTGTCTCCTCACTTTCTCTGTTGATGTAGATATTCCTTTCCTCTGCACGTCTTCTCTGAGACATCTTCACCATCAACATCCTCATTCCTTCAATTACATTGTCCAGCCTATCTTTTGGATGGTACATCTCTTTACTCTGCAATATGTTGTCCTTTTGTTTCTCCTTGTTGTTGTTGTTTCCTACTGACTGTTGCAATCCTTGATTCTGCATATCTTCATAGATTTTAATTTGAATTTCACTTGTGCCACTACTGATGTCCACTATCTAATACACAATCTTCCTCTTGCTTCCATCTTCTTGTTGAATATTGAAATTTTCCATTAGTTGTTGTACCTTTCCTTTACTTATATCTTCAGTAATTTTACTTAGAATACCTCTTATGTCAAAGTAATTTGACAATGTCATCTTCTCTTCCAACTCTCCAACATTCCTCCAGTCTTCCTCAATCACATCATTTGCAAGCCATTTTAAAAAAAATATCATCTCATCTTCAAGATTCATGATTGAATGTTGAAGGTGATTTTTACATTTATCTTTACATTATACATCTCTATGTTCACCATCTTCATCCTTACCTACATTATTTGAATGAAATCGAACATTAAAAGTTCTATCATGATTAAACATGTGTGAACATTCTTCATATATGGCTGCATTTTCTTTCCTTATGGAATCTTGATTACTCAACAAATTCTCTAAAACTTTTAATTTCATCCTCAAAATCAGTGAGCACAATATCATAGTGTTTCCCTCTTTCTTATTTTATTACAAAATTTTGTATATGTCTTCCTTCTCTTCCTTCAATACCTGCAACAACATACCAATGATTACATTTAAAACCATGATACTCTAAAGTCTCTACTGATGATTCTAACATCATTCCTCCTTGTTCAAATGAAACATCAATTCTCTTATTTGCTTCTCCTCCCAACTCAGATTTATTCAACAATTTCTCCAGAAGCTCTGCAACAGAACATTCCTCTTCTTCAATTTCTCTTTGGTCATCCTCATGAGCCAAATCTACCTTATTTTCTGTAGCAATAAAATCCTCTGACTATCTTCCAACAGTCCATTTGTTTGGTAGTGTATGGTATTGCTCTTGGCTGTCGTTTTGAGACAATCTTACCTCGTTTTCTACAACAATAAATTTATGCAGTTGTCCTTCATTTTCTTCTCTGGAAACAAGCATATGGGCTCCACCTTGGTTGTCTTCATGAGGCGATGTGGCCTCATCCTCCATCAGAATGAGTTTCTAATCCTGCCTGCTTGAAATGTTTTTATGCATTTCTTTTTCTTCCTTTTGATTGTTGACAACTTCACCTACTAAATCTGCAACCACAAACAATATGTCAGAAATAAAAACATTAGGCCTTTCAGCCTTACTTGTCAGCATATCCATATGTTGATATGAACTCTTCAAAGAGCTCATGAGACTTCCTACAAGTATATGTTCCTCTTGATTCTCCAAGCAATCTATAAGATCCATAATAGATATTCTCTCAACATCATCCTCTCCAAGGATGTCACCTTTCTATGGTTCACAATAATGAAATCATTCTTTTTCTATCAATGGCCTAAATCTGAACTCAACTCCTCTGAGTTTCTCTTTCTTATTTAAAGAATTCAATATATGCTTCATTTAACTTAGGATTTTCCTTAGTTTCTTTACGAATAACTGTACCACTAGCCACCGAACTGGCTTCTCCATACTCCATCCTCTTCTCCGGGTTGCATCCACCTTTCTATGTAGGAGTTTTTCCATCACCTCTAGCTATACTTCTATATCAACTAATATTATGTCAAATATGTCTTGATTTGATCTTTCATGGCCTCTTTTTGAACCACAATGATCTTCAATATTCATTGTCTCCAGTTCCTTTGTGAACTCCATCTTGTTCACTTGTGGACTGCACCCAAGCCTTCACCTTTAACAAGTCTCCATACATTCCTTTAATACCTCAACAAGCTATCTCATTGAGCTTGGCCTCTTGGTATTCTCTTGTTCTCTGCCTCTGAACCACTCTTTGAGAAACCTCTTCTCTTTTAGGCTTTCCAGCTTCCACCTCCTTTTGAGATCACTCACTTGTCCTCCCTATCCAACCTCTGTTGGAATTCTTCAGGTGACTCCACTACTTAACAACTCACATGCTCTTCTCATTTAAGAACACAACAGGTTCTCAGTTACATATCCTCTCAGTTGTAATTTTGATAACACCCTCTTTGTATACTACCTGCAATCTGCAAACAAACCTTAAAACCAGAGTTATCATAGAAACATCAATAATACCTACAAGATCTGTTCATGATCTTTTCTTCCACATCCAATGCACTTGAATAGACAATTTCTTGTTAACCATGCCTTTGTCTATCAGAATTATAATCTGATCCTCTCTCCATTTCTTTGCAATATCTCTGTCAATTGCACACAAATCACACTTGCTTTGTCTTCCTTGTTCTGTCAAACTTTACTGTCTGATCTCTTCTCTTTGTACTTGTCTTTGCATTATCAGATTCAACAATTTGAGTTCCTTATGTGCTATCACAACTAATTTTGACTTCCAACCAAATGTATGACAAGTTATATTTGCAGGTATATTTACTACATCAACTCACTTTCAAGAGCATAAACCTTTCTATGATTTACCTCCCAAAGATATTTTACTTTCTCCGATACCACTTGATATAGGACCTCCCATCTAAAACCCTTTTATGCAATCTTTTGTTGTAATTGCATTGTAAACCCCGAAATAGGGGTTCCAAGGATTGTCTGAGCTTCTATGATTCGATTACTAATAGGATTGAATATCCACATGACCATAGTTTAATACAGAGGTGTTAAACCATGTTCTCCTTTAATGCTTGAAGGACCTCTTCCCTCTCTTCGTATGACCGAGGGATATGACCTCGCTCAACTCTTTCAAGCGCTAACCTTCCATCGAGGATCGATGATCGTGCTTATCCAGAATGGATATCTACGATCAGGGATGACTGCAGAGTCCCAACTAGCATGGCGTTTATCTCCTTTTTCGAGTTCCACAATGGAAACTACTCATTGGCAGTGAAATCAAAGCCAATCATTGATTTATTGGTAGGTGATGATCGACGATAGGCACGGATTACGGAACTGAAAATTGTGTGAATGTTAACTCAACCTTTGAACCCCATAATGGCTCCCCATTGTCGATCTTACTTTTGTTGATCCGACGGTCAGGACTTGATCGGATGTTGATCTGACGGTCCTCCTCTACAACTCCTAGATATGACGGTTGTTGTAGATTTCTTCTTCAAAGGATTAATTCATCCTTCGACGGTCACGATCTGTTCTTTCCTTAGATCGATGAGTCCTATAGCTTCTTCCACCATGGTTGTGTGAGCTACCTTAACCTCAATAGCTACCCAATTACAAATAGACTAGGATCATCAATCCTTTACAGTGATTGATAGTCGATGGGACATTTCTATGATCTGGTTTAGTTTATAGGATTGTGTCGAGACCTTATCCTGAGAGTTTTTCTCCTTAAACTTGCAATCAATTCTTTATCCTGCAATTACACACAATCTAGAATACACAGGTTCATCAATTATGAGACAAAGATTTGCTTAATTTCCACAGAGACATACAATGCATAGATCTTCTCGAACATAGAGTTTTGCATTCATAAAATGTACGCTTATTGTAAATACAATTACATAGCCTCGCAGGCCTACCTTTCCTAGATTAAATCAATAGGATACAATACTCATAGACCTAATTAACATATAATTGGTCCTCTTGGTTTTTTATCTAATTCTTTTGTTGATTGGCCACTTCCAATCTCTTGGCCTGATTAACATTCGTTTGGCCACCCTTTTGCCTCTAAGACTTACAATAATATACAAAGGGATTCTGAACTATTTTTGGTTCAGATCTAACAAATCCTCAACATATTCCTAAGGATCCTCTCTGATCCACTTATCACTCAACTAAATCCCTATTCTAGGATCTCCTAATCCCTAAGATCCTCATGAGATCTTCACAAGCATAATATCTCTCATGTTCTCACACATTCGAGAATATTTAAAATAAAAACCTCACACATATATTTCTTACTCAAACTACTCAAAACATACATAATTTCCCATTAATAAACCAAATCCCTTAGAAAACATAAGACCCCCTAGATCAATCAAATATGCAATGATTTTTTGGAGCAGAATGACCCTGCATCAAATTTTGAGCCTAAATGCATTGAAAAAATGTTTTTTCATGAAGACCTAGTTGTTGCATGGATGGAGGAGACCTTCCAAAAGACAAAGAAACAAATAAAATATTGGAGATGGGTAACTCATTCATTGTTTTGCTTTGTTTTCATTCATTTCCATTATTCCTTCAATGTTGACCATTGTTGTTCTAGTTTTATTTGTGACTCAAGTAATGGTGGGTTCTCATTGGCACATTGTACTATCCTTGGAGAAATTTCACCTTGTCATTTTACCTTCCAAACCCCAATGAAATCTACCATATTTTTTTCCCTATGCATGCACAAGTCTCATAGCCTTATCAAACTACATACATGATTCCATTGGTGGTGCCATGTCACCTAGTGTGCCCATTTTCCAATTAGGTTAGGTAGGTAGGTTTTCCATTTTTCTTATTAAATTCCCCACATTCTATTTTTTGTCTTTTTGTTATTTAGTTGTATGTATTGACATTATTTCCAAAAAGGGCTTGTGTTATCCTATAAAACAAAGTTTGGGGAGAAGAAAATATTTGACTTCATAGCCTAATGGATTAATGCATTGGTATGCTTCACCTAATATATATAGTTCTTGATACCTCATAGGGAGGAGCCATTCCACAAATGGAGCTAATGTTTTCAAATTTTTAAGCCCTCGACAACTTTCATTTCAAATTGCATTTGAAATCAAGTTTTTTCTTTAAAATTTTGATTACTCGAGGGTTCTTAGAGTTAACTAATTTCTCCATCTATTTGAGACTTTGAAAATATTTGGAATCTTTTCCTTTGTTGAATCCTTAAATCAGTTTACTCTTTTTTTCATTTCACTTCTTAAGTTTTTACTATAGTAAGTTTCTTTCTGATTCTCGAATCTAGCCTAATTTCTAAATCGATACCCCTTTTCCTCATTCAAACTTTTTTCCCCCCAATTCCTAAATCAGGCCCAATTTCAAAATTCGTCTCTCTTTACTTCATTTGAACCTTGTTTCCACTTGATTCTTGAATCTCCTCTTCACCTTGCCTGAGCTCTATTTCCACTTGATTCTCAAATTGGGCTCGATTTCTAAATTAGACCTTTCTTTATGTTTGGATTTTCATTTTATTGTCAATATTCGAATTGGGATTGATTTCTTAATTGGACCCTATTTTGTTTCATTTATTCCCATGTTCAAACTTTTCTCCCTGATTTTGAATCGGGTTTGATCTCCTGATTGGGCCTTTGTCTTCTTTCTTTTCAAATTTTAACTCTTAATCTATTGATCGAGCATGATTTCTAAATCAAGCCCCTTTTTACCCATTTGAAATGTATTTTTCACTTTTCCCTTTTGATTGAATTTTTGGCCCTTTCAATGGTAACTCCAAAAAAAAACATACGACCCTATCAGCCATAATAAACATTGAATGGAAAGAAGGAACCTAGAAATATAACAAACTAGTGATTGATGTCAGGTCAAAATCAACATCCCCCCCTCTTGCTCAAATTCCATTTGGGAAAAACTACACTCTCAGCCATTAGTAACAACTTCAACTGAAGTCAAGTTGCCTTCCTAGAAGCAAAATAAGAAGTGGTGCTAGGAAAGGAAAGAAACCAAAATAGTAAATAACCATTCTGTTAGACTAATTTTGCAAGATTGAGAGAGAGTGGTAACCCTTTTAGCAGAAACCAAGCCCTAAGTCAAAGGAATCAATTAGCAAAAGTGGCATGAAAATGGAGGGCTTCCATGGATTGTGAGGATATGCCTTTTCTAACCTAATTTTGGGCTCATTTTCCCCCTAGTAGTCTATAAGAGATATGTTTGTCTCATTTACACAAGGGGTTCATCATAGGTTTGACATAGAAACAAAATATGGTGAAATAGAGGAATTATGCCATTAGAATTTAAAAATCTTCCTAGAGTACCACTATTTTTGTAGAAACAAGTAGCATTTTCTTTCTTCTACTTCTCTTCTTTCATCCGCTTTATCTTTTCAATCATTATCTCAGAAATAGATATAGTAAATATAAGTAAGGGAACCTTTAACATTGATTTTATAGTCCAAACACTTGGTGCACTTATTGTATAAATGAATGGTTTTTTCAAACCTCATATTTTAAAGTCTCCAACATTGAAGCTATTATTTTATAAATGAATTATTGGGTTTATTTTTTAATCAAGACTAAGGCACATTACCATTGGTGAAGTAATAAATCTCAAGAAAGGTATGTTGGTTTCCCTTTTGATTTTCTATCTCACATAGTATTGAATAAACCAATGTATCTATGCTTGTCTTTCCTCAACATATATTTGTTCATTTTCTCTTAATTATTTGTCAAGTAAAACTAGATCATGGTGCCCATGGTTCAGAAGATCATTCATCACTAAAACCTGTTAAATCCCATTTCATTTGGTTTCATTTGGTTTGTTGGTCACCCACAAAAACCAAATCTCAACACCCTTTTTAATTTTTTCTTTAAGTACATTGTGCAGGAAACACCATGCACCATCCCACGATTGCAAGTAATCAGTCCAAGCTTCACTAAAAAGAGTTGTTCTAGTGCCACAGGTTAGTTCAAATAACTTTAGGATAAGTGAGATTAAATCCCCCAACCATGGCCTGAGTCTTGGCTCTAAGGCCTAGATTGATGTAGGAAGGTGCTCCTACAAAATATGCCTCGACATTGAGACCCTCAATGGCAGCATAGAGAAACAAATTAAAAAACAACATTAGTATCAATTTTTTTTATATTACCCACATATATATAGTTGTGTTATTTTTCTTAATAATGTGCATACGCATATTTATTATTATATTTTTATTATTTTTAAATAATAAACATGTATTTTAAATCGATATATGTCGCATTACCAATATCCATATCACAACATCCATGTCACACTAGAGTGCAAAACAACTCTTTATACAACAAGGGCAGCGAAGCAGCGTAGTCCCTGCCAAATTTCAATGCAAGAAAATGGGAGCATGTTTAAAAGGCAAAAGTATTCGAATGTTGAAGTATGATTAGAATAGCATTCCAATGTTGCATTATGAGAAAATGTAGCTTCG
>SNQJ01S0007672.1:119527-134254 GCA_010110895.2 Picea sitchensis
ATAAATGATTCAAACAAATAAATACAAACTTAAAAAAAAATAGTGGACGATACCTTTTAATGGCCATATTCCATACACTACCACTTCTTAATGGTGTATTGTATCACAAATCTAAAGAGAAGACATTAAATATTAATATAAATGATTTAAAAAAAAAAAATTTGAAAAGATGAAAATAAATAAATGATTTGAGCTTACGTGCTAGAGCCACCATGAGGAGGGACACATTGTGAGATATGTTAGTAACTTTCTCTTCTAGTCTTGTAAATCTTTCCTTAACTGTATTTCGAGGGTTGTTATGAACATACTCATTAGCCATGGATAGGGTTTTGCGACTTTCTTCTTAACACGATTCCTGGATCCCTACAAATTTCCACAAACACTTGAAAAAAACTTGCTCTGATACCAATATGATTTGTAAACTACCATGGATATTTCACTGGAAAGTTCACCACAACATATCTAACAAAATATTGAGATCTTTGCTGTGAAGGTTAATTTCCTTTATATCTCAGATTTTTTAATTACTAGTTTTCAACTTAAAATGTATGAAATAGATGAAATGCAAAAAAAAGAGAACATACATAAATACTCACACACCATCCACAAATAAACACAATATATAACCTAGGAAACCCAATACGGAAGAAAACGCAACTAGAAGGATAGGTCACTTTGCTCTCTTTTCTTCAAATGCAAGTACAAAAAAAGAGGCACTCTATGTGGAGTTTCCATTGACATTGTGGCCTATATGGATGTTATAGAATACATCCTCCTTTATTATGCTCTCCAAATACCACTCCTAGGTGCTCTTCCCAAATATGGAACAAATATAGTGTTAAAGAATTGAACCCCTACTCCTCCTAATGGCTCGATATTTAACATCACCCAATATTTATCTAGGGGTAAGGTCTTGAGTTCCTCAACCCTTAGTTACGATAAGGTTTTGAAACTTATAGAATCTTCTTGGAAGTCCATATGTGGCTAGCCCCATATGCATGATTAATGGGGACTGATGTGGAATCCACTCCTACCATGGTGGTCAACACGGTAGGCCAACTTGCAGGAGGCATAACTTTTGCATATTAGCTCCAATTGACGTGATTTTTGCACAATTGGAAAGGTGTCTATGTAGAATAATGTTAAGGGGTCTGAGATAATGTTGGAAAAGTTTTGACTCCCAAAATTCCATTTGATTCCTCAAAATGGATCTGAAAGGTTTCAAACCCTAATTTTCCAAATTGGGACCTACCATTAAAATGACCCTGCAATATGATTACTCCAATTTTTTTCACTCTGAAAGCATTGAGATAGATGAAAATTAATATAAGGATCCAATCTGGATCACAACTCCCCATTTAGGGATGCTTTTTGTCCCCAAAATATTTACTAAAGGAGATAAAGAATTGTTTCCTCTACCTTCTTCCTAGAGTACCACATTGCATTGCCTGTAAGTTGTCCTTTCAACCCAATCTGTCAAAGGTCATGTTGTCCTTGTCTTGTATTTCTGGACCGCTTCTGAAAAACAATGTCCTCTTTCAAGTCTGCCTAAGAATTCGGTGCTAAGTCATTTATGGAAGGTAGGGCATGCTACTCCTCCTCTTGATATAACATGGAAGGCTCATAGTGTTTGAGATTCTCCATGTTCACTACTAAGTAAATGTCCATGTATGGGGTTAGATTGAGTATGTAGGCATTATTTCCCACATTCTCAAATATCTCAAAAGTTCCATACTGCAAAGCCTTGATCTTCTTACCAAGACCTTGTACTCTTTCCTTGTTAATTTGTGACCAAACTCTGGCTGCCACTTTGAATGACTTATTGGTTCTGTGTTGATTATGTCTAGCCTTGCATTTTTCTTATCATTTCTTTAGCGTCTCCTGTACTTTCAAATGGATTTTCCTAATTTTTTAACAATGTTTTCTTCTCTCAACGCATATCTTATGAGGTCCTCCCTCACTCATCCTTGTTGTTTGTATACAACATCCAAGGGTTAAGGTGGAAAATATCCAAAGAAATCTTGAAAAGGTAACTTACCAATAGAAGTGTGGATTGCTCAATTATAAAAGTGTTGTATGTATATCATATTTTCATCCCAAGTCTTCAGATGCTTATAATTGTAACCCCACTGTTATCACTATAATACTTTCTTGGAATCCAAGTCTTGAGATTTGGCGGAATGCTAAATCAGCATAGAGGAGTGTTAGATTAGCGGGTGAGGTCATATCTGGTAGAGAGGGTTGAAATCGGTGGAAACATAGGAGTGATGGGACCCGGCGGGCCATATATCTTGATCATCTCAGATCGACGGTCAGGAGACATATCGAGCGTGGAAAAAACGTGGAGGTTAAGCACTAGAGAGCGGGTCGAGGAAAATACTGTGGTTTCAACCCATAGACACATGGCACCTCTAGAAGCATATCAGGGAGAAAAGAGGGTGAGCGCGAAACCGCTCAACCATGTCCCGATGTCACGTTTTCCAATATCATTAAATATGTTAAATATGAAGGTCGCATGTGGAGAGGGGAAAGTGACGACTGGTCAAATCATCTCACACCACTTGTTCGAGTACTTTTCATCCGTGCAATGTTAGGTGAGCGTCGCCAGATAACCAACTCGAAGGCTCATCATTCGAAATAGATTGGCCAAACGTGATAAAGTGATGTACCTGCAAGTACTCTTGTCAGTATTTCATGATCGACACTCAAGGACAATTATCATTCAAAACATGGGTTACATTACTTTGTTTTGGGCAATTAACGTTCTATTTCAGAACAAGGTAATCACAGGTCAAATCATTCAGCTAAGAAAGATAAGTTCATGCTTTCTACAAAACCAGGGAAAATGGATATGATATACCAAGTGGCCTCCAGTGAACTAGGATTTTCAACTAATATGAAAAATTCATCATTGAAGAAGAGAGAGAAATTGGTTGCTCAAATATTAGCAATGGAATTTTATACAAAGCCTTCAGGAGAGCTAGGAGCGGATGAAGAGGTCATATTAAATCTCATCATGAAGGATTTAATCATCAATGGATATGCAATCGAACACCATACACAAGTTGTCAAGAGGAAAGAGAGCAAGCGTCAGAAGACAGAGGTAAAAGCTGAGGTGGTTGAAAGCATTGGGGAAAACCAACCTGCCTGGCTTGATATGTTAAAAGAAGAAATTGCCAAGATGAAATAGATTGCAAGCTAAATTTATTGTGTGTCATAGAATTTTGTAATAATACAAATGGCCTTCAGGGAAAAAACCTCAAATATGTAAGTTTTGTTTATAACATCCCCTAGAAAATAGGAGTTCGGTTGTTGTACGTTACTCTTTTGTAACCGACAGCTATTTTGGGAACTTTGGGGAATATGATTCGTTATGAATCCCAGATGTAATCTACATATATATACTATTACAAAGATAAATAAATGGTTGGACGGACCGAAGAGGGGCCTTCCCTCGTAGAAGGAAGAATTTGTACATCCATGGAGCTAAAGTGAATATACAATGCAGAAGCGCTTTGAACTGTTTATGAAAAGATTCTAATGGTTGTGAGATGAGTTTTTTTTTCTCTCATAGTGTGTATTTCTTGTTTCTTTGAAATCCCATTTACATTTTCCTCTTTTAAATTGGAGAGTTAAGAGTCCATAATTCGTCTTATGACTCTCTCGACTTAGCAATTTAAATGATGTAATCCTCTTCTTAACTAATTCAGAATTCATTTCAATATGCTCTGATGTAGTTATTTGTTTCCCTTTTCCTCTTTCACCATGCATATTTTAGTTTTGAAAGCTTAGACTCATTACCTCATTTAGCCTTTCTCCTCTAGATAGTTCTAATGGCCTGCCACTACTTTATCCATTTTCCACTTAATAGCCCCAAATGTCAGCCCCTTTCCTTGACCAACATCTATATAAAACCCCCAAACAAACCAAATCTAACCACTGATTATCAAATAAATACCTAGTGACGCGAGAGAGCCCTCTCTGAGTTGAGCAGGCTAGTGCCCAACTCTAAAGTAGATTGAAATAGTTACCTCTGTCATTTGTCTATTCAGCCGGAAAAATTTTATAGAGTGTTAACATTCTGGCACCGTTGTCGGGGAGGAAATTGGAAAATATTCCCTGGGAAATAATGACATGGTTGAGTTCTAAGGTCTGCTAGCAGCAGACACTTAGGCACACATTGGCTGTATTCCTTCTCTGGTGACTCCACACATCAAAAATCAGTTTGAAGGTGATTCCGTTGGTAGAAGAATCTAGAAATTTAAATTTTCAATGGCGACTCCACCCTTAATGTAGAATCAAGCTTCCAAAACATTAGTGGGGACTCCACTCAAGATTCAGATGTAATGCAGAGACTCCATTGGAAGATGAGATCCCTTGATAGAGGTATTAAAAGGCATTATGGAAGAAAACAAGTACTTAAAATCGGATTTTTTCCAAGGCATTTTATTTTTTGTTGTAAGTTTCCTGTCATCCTTTCCTGAACAAGCTAGACAAATTTTCCTTCACCTACTACATGAAAATAATGACCATGATAATACTGAAATTGCATATCCTCCTCTTGAGATTATACAAATATCTCCTCAGTTTATTACTGACTTCAATCAAAATCTCCCACGTGAACCATATGATAACCATGACCAAGTTGATGAGCCTCTTGAAACCAAGGCTGATATTTCGCCTCATGTACTTGATCCAACACCCTACAAAACTTAGCATAGATATAGACCCTTAAAGTACCTCACATCCTACATGATTTTCCTCCAAAGTACTATGAGTACCTACTTGTGTTTGATGGGGAACCTGATGCCATATCAGCTAAAAAACACATGCAAGGGTTTGAGCATTTTATATATTTGTTTGAGATTGACCATGAGGATGTTTGTATGAGGGCCTTCTCTCAATCCTTGAAAGGGGACACTAAAGTTTGATTTAAACATTTGCAGAGAGAGACAATTAGCTCATGGGAGTAATTGAAGAATGTCTTTTTAAAGTTTTGGGGCAGGAAGAAATCTTTGGATCTACAACTTACAGAGTTCTATGCCCTAAAAAGGCAGAGCGATGAAGTTATTTCTATATTCAATAGAAGGGTTTCCAACATCTATTACAATTTTCCGAAACAAATTTAACCCACTGAAGTTGCTTCCATGCTCTATTATACAACAACCCTTCATCCAGATTTGTCTTTCCTTCTGATGGAAAGAAGACCTAAGTCCTTACAACAAATGTTTAATGATGCTCAGGAGATTCAACACAATATCCAAGCATGTGAACAGATTTGAAATGAGGGGTTGGATGCTCAAGAGCATTAAATTGAATATGAACAGAAAACAGTTGATTGGAATCTTGTGCATAGAGTTGATAATATCATATGCCCTCCCGAAATTTTTAATGCCAATGATTTTGCAAAAAATTATATTCCACTTGTTGAACGAGGAGGTGTTGATCCATTCCATGATAAGCATGGGGATGATTGTTTTATGTATTCATTTGTAGACGGTCAAAAAAATGAGTCTGCAAATCAGTTTGTTGAAGAGCATATCGATGTTCCAAATTTTTTCTTGTTAGATGTCATTGAAGACATTGTTGATTTTTCTATATATGATGAATATGATGATGATTGTGATGTTGACTTCCTAGAAAAACTATTTGTATGTTCTCTATCAGAAAATGTCCCTTTTCAGCAATGCCATGAGAGCAATCAGCCTACGTATCACAGTTACAAAGAAGAAAGTACTAAATCAACTGAAGGGAATTCTTTACCTTTATGTTTTTCTTCATTTAAGTTATTGAAAGAAAATTCTAAGATTATCATTGAAGTAGATGAATGTGTGTTGAGGCCAAATCTCACTAATTCACCAGAACAAATTGACAATATATTGCAACAATCTTCTCATATGGTTGATGACCCTATTACTTGTTATGTAGAAGGTCTTGTCAGTTCAAAATTGCAGTCGTTGGTCGAAGATGAATCTGAAAATGAGTGTGTTCAGCCATCCAAAGAAATTGAAAATTGTGCATATGACAACAGTGAAGAAAATGAAGAAGGTTTTGAATCAGGTGAAAGAACCTCGTCATTATTTTCTTCTTCTTTCAAATTCATGAAACAAAATGTTTATAATGTTTCAAATCAGAAATCCTCCAGACATGATGTAGAATATCCAGAAAGAAATGAACTTGAAAATGAAAACTATCTTCCTCTATTTTTTTCTTCTTTTGAATTGTTGAAAGAAAATCAAGAGATAACAGAGGAACAAGGAAAGTCCGATTGCATTCACAATGGCACTGTTTTACATGAGAAAATTGTTATCTGTGAAGAATACCAACAAACTTCTCATACATTTAATGATCATGCGGCTGATTACATGGAAGGTTACTTCAATTTAGATTTGCAGCCTGTGCTCAGCTATCAGCCTGAAAAAGAAGATGAAGTTGATCAAGAAATTCTTGTTAAAGGTTATTTTCCTCCCTCTTAAACTAATATAAGTATGCAACAAGATTTCCAGCAAGGTAAAGTGTTTCAAAGTTGCCTTTCTTCCCCTGAGACTGATGTGGTGGTCCAATTTCTATTTGGCCTAGACATGGATGAGGATTCTGAAACTTCATCTATGGAAACTTCAAGAAGTGAACAAACAAATTACATAGAGTTTCAAGAAAGCAACAAAACAGTGTATGTCATTTTTCAATCAGAAATACAAAAAGATAATGAAGAGGCGATGGTTTTGTTTGATTCATTTAAAAATCATGGTTTTGAAAATGCATCCATGGGAACTCTTGAATGTGAAATAGTACACGATGTTCTCTTTTCACATTTGCAAGAAGATTATGAGAAGAAACTTATTTCCATTCATTCATTTGAAAGCCAAAATGACAATACTCAAGCAAATTTCCAAAAGATTAATAAAACCAAATCAGAACCATTTGATGAACAGAGGATAACCCTGATGCACATAGTATGGTTGTCATATTTAAATATGTTCAAGGATGTATGAATGTTTTTGTTGATATGCATGGAATACTAGGCAAACCTATTGTTGGTATTTCATTTGAAAGTGTTCCCAGAACTGAAGAAATAGAGCAAGAGCAACAAACACTTATGAAAGAAGCTTGTCTTTCTATTTTTTCTCATCAAGAAGAAATGATTTTTCATGATTTTCAAGATCCTGTGGCCATCCTATTACAGTCTGTAGTGAAGGAGGAGTTTTTCTCATTCATAAGCTCAGGTTTTGGATTCAACTTTTTCTTTCAACTTCCATCTTTTACATTTGTCTGCCTACTTAACAAAGATGTGAGCAGAGAAAAATCGGGAAGCCAATTGCTTGATTGGTTGCATTGGCACTTTAGCATCACTTGATTGAGTATTCATTTCAGCAGTTTTAGGGTAGGTAAGTGCAAATAAGCTTGTTGGTCAAGCATTTTTTGGATTTCCACTAGTGTATACAGTCAGATTTATAGCGGTATATTCAATAGCCAGTGGATAGTAGTGTGTAGAGTTTGGTTTTCAGCAGACACTGGTGACAACTTGGATCACGGTACACACACATGTTTTGGGAGCAGCCCAATGGATCCAGAACTTGGTCTACAAGTTCTTTTCTACCTCACAGGGAGGGTAACATCCCCAATTGGATCCTATGCTATCACTATAATACTTTCTTGGAATCCAAGTCTTGAGATTTGGCTGAACGCTAAATCAGTATCGAGGAGTGTTAGATTAGTGGGTGGGGTCATATCTAGAGGATAGGGTTAAAATTGGCAGAGACATAAGAGTTATGGGACCTGATGGGCCATAGATATTGAGCAGCCCATATCAACGGTCAGGAAACATATCGAGAAAGGAAACAACGCGGAGGTTAAGCACTAAAGGGAGGGCCAGGGAAAATACCACGATTTCAACCCATAGACACATGGCACCTTTGGAAGCATATCAGGGAGAAAATAAGGTGAGCGCGAAACCGCTCAACCACGCCCCGATGTCACATGTTCTAATATAATTAAATATTTCAAATCTAAAGGTAACATGTGGAGAGGGGAAAGTGACGACCAGTCAAATCATCTCACGCCACTTGTTCGAGTACTTTTCATCCATGAAACGCCAGGTGAGTGCCGCCAGATAACCAACTCAAAGGCTCATCATTCGAAATAGATTGGCCAGACATGATAAAGCGATGTACCTGCAAGTACTCTTGTCAGTAGTTCATGATTGGAACTCAATGACGATTATCATTCAAAGCATGGGTTACATTACTTTGTTTTGGGCAATTAACCTTCTATTTTAGAACGGGGTAATCACAGGTCGAATCATTCAGCTAAGGAAGATAATTTCATGCTTTCTGCAAAACCAGGGAAAATGGATACGTCAGACGAACTGGCCTCCAGTGAACCAGAATTTTCAACTAATATGACAAATTCATCGTTGAAGAGAGAGAAATTGGTTGCTCGAATCTTAGCAACAAAATTTTATACAAAGCCTTCGGGAGATCTAGGAGCAGATGAAGAGGTCAGATTAAATACCACCATGAAGGATTTAATCGTCAACAGATACGCAGGCAAACACCATACATGAGCTGTCAAGAGGAAACAGAGCAAGCGTCTGAAGACAGAGGTAAAAGATGAGGTGGTCGAAAACGTTGGGGAAAACCAACCTGCATGGCTTCATACGTTAAAAGAAGAAATTGCCAAGATGAAATATATTGCAGGCTAAATTTAGTGTGTGTCAGAGAATTTTGTAAGAATATTGAAAAATGGTATGCAAGGAAAAAACCTCAAATATGTCAGCTTTGTTTATAACGTCCCCTAGAAAATAGGAGTTCGGTTGTTGTACTTTACTCTTTTGTAACCAACAGCTATTTTTGGAACTTTGGGGAAGATGATTTGTCATGAATCTCGGATGTAATCTACCTATATATACTATTACAAAGATAAATAAATGGTTGGACAGACCGAAGAGGGGAATGCCCTCGTAGAAGGAAGACTTTGTAAATCCATGGAGCTAAAGTGAATATACAATGCATAAGCATTTTGAACATTTATGAAAAGATTCTAATGGTTGTGATATGAATTATGTTTTCTCTCGTAGTGTGTATTTCTTGTGTCTTTGAAATCCCATTTACATTTGCATCTTTTAAATTGGAGAGTTAAGAGTCTGTAATTCGTCTTATGATGCTCTCGACTTAGCAATTTAAATGGTGTAATTCTCTTCTTAACTAATTCAGAATTCATTTCAATATGCTCTAATGTAATTATGTGTTTCCCTTTTCCTCTTTCACCATGCATATTTCAGTTTTTAAAACTCAGACTCATTGCCTCATTTATCCTTTCTCCTCTAGATAATTCTAATGATCTTCCACTGCTTTATTCATTTTCGACTCCATAGCCCCAAATGTCACCCCCTTTCCTTCACTAGCAACTGTATAAAACGCCCAAACAAGCCAAATCTAGCCATTGATTATCAAAGAAATACCTAGTGACACGAGAGAGCCCTCTCTAAGTTGAGCAGGCTAGGGCCCAACTCTAAAGTAGGTTGAAACAGTTACCTCTGTCATTTGTCTATTCAGTCGGACAAAATTTATAGAGTGCTAAAATGTTTCACCAAATTCATGTTGACTACTTTTGTCTACCCATTGGTTTGTGGATGGAATGTTGTATTTATCTTCAATTTAGTGTCCATCATCTCCCACAATGTAGTCCAAAATGTACTAATAAATATGGTATTCTTATCTGAGAATATGCTCCTTGGTATCCCAAAGTGCACCTAGACCTGTTCAAAGAACATGTTTGTTTCTTCTTATCCTTTGATGGTATTTTTACAAGGCATGAGAATGCACATCATGTTGAACTTATCAATTGCCACAAAGAGATAGTCATGTCCTTTCCTGGTTGTTGGTAAACCTCCCACAAAATCAATGGAAATTATTTCCCAAGGTCAAGTGGGGATAGGTAAGAGATGGTATAAACCTTCATTCCTAATATTGAGATTTTTGGTACAACAAAGTATACATACTCTAATATGTTGTGCTAAATGTTCTTTCATTTTTGGCTAGTACACATACCTCTATAAGTTAGAAATTGTATTCCCAAAACCAAAATGTCTTGCAACCTTGGAGGTGTTATCCTCTTTGATAAGATGCATTCATTTACTGTTAGGGACATAGAGATTGTTGAGATTTTAGAATAACCCATTTTGGAAATGATAGTCAACCTTGTCATGACCTTATTTTATATGAATTTTTCCTTGTAGTTTTTGAAACACCTCCTTGAAGTTCTTATATTCTGTGTATTCCTTTATGTATGTGATGCAAGTCAGATATGAATCCCTCCAAAATATTTTTGAACTTGGCCTAGACCCAAATCTACTGCTAATTCATCCCACAGTTAGAGCGACCTGATTTATCTTAGGGTGCTCTAAACCCTTAATAGGGTCCCTAGGATCAATCTCCTCCTTCTCTGATTCGATCACTAATAGGATTGAATATCCACATGCCACAATTTAACACAGAGGCACTAAACCATGTTTAACATACCTAGTCCAAAGGACCTCTGTCTTCTCTTCATGCGACCAAGATCTATGACCTCAGATCTATTCCTTGTTGGTTAATCGACGATATAGATTGAATCGGTGTGGATATCTACGACCAGAGATGACTATGGAGTCCCAACTAGTACGACCTTTAAAATCATCGTTGAGTTCTCCAATGGAAGATGCACGTTGGTATTTGGATTGATGTGAGCCATCGATATTTTGATGGGTGACGATCGACAATCACCATGGATTGCGAAACCAAAATCTGTGTGGATGTTAACTCGTCCTTTCAATCCCGCAATGGCTCCCTATCGTCGATTTTCCTTTACTGAGATCTGACGATTACAACTCAATCGGTTATTGATGATGAACAGTTGATCGGACGGTGTATAGCGTTCCTATCCAAATGATGAACAGTTGATGCTCATTCCTTTTGATTCTTTCATAATTGAGATCTAACGATTCTCATCCACCAACGGAGTGTTCAGACGACTGTTGTATCTTACTCTGTGATCACGATAATCTTTCTCCTCCATCATTCGGTTAAGATCATTGATCCTTCTTGTGATTGATGATCACTGGAATAACATTCCCTAATCTCATATAGAATATAGGATTGCACCAGGCCTCCTCTCCAGAGTTCTCATTCGCGGCCCTGCAACACAAACCATACACCTGCAATTATATGATCTCAACTATATGCACTTCTTTAACACATAAGCATACAATACACAATTAACATATATAAATTCAGAGGCTTCCAGAATACTCGAAATAGAGTATTTCCTTTACATTCATATACATACAATTACATAGAATAACATGTCTTCTGGTCTTTCACTGACCAAACTCCTTCCCTCTATATGGAATAATCCCTCATTCTACTGGTCGTATTAACATTTGTTGGACATTCTTCAATATCTTGGCCTGATAAACATTCATTTTGGCCACATCTTCGATGTCTGGCCTAATCCTCTAGGTGTTTCCATCTCTCTCCTAGATTTCTATCCTAATTAACATTCAGTTGGCCACTCTCCTTTTCCTCTAAGGCTTACAATAATATACATAGGGATTCTGAATTGTTTCTGGTTCAGATCCAACAAATCCTCAACAAACTCCTAATGATCCCCTCTGATCCACTATCCACTCAACCAAATCCCTATTCTAGGATCTCCTAATCCCTAATATCTTCATGATATCGTCACAAGCCTAATATCTCTCATATTCTCACATATTCGAGAACATTTACAATAAAAACCTCACACACATATTCCTCACTCAAACCACTCAAACATACATAATTTTCCATTAAGAAACCAATTCCTTAGCAAACATAAGACCCCCTAGGTCAACCAAATATACAATTATTTTTTAGCAGAATGCTCCTGCATCAGTATGCATCATGGGTAAAATGTTCCATGTGCATAATAGTTCCCAAAGATATAATATTGGATGTGGGTGGCCTTGAAACCATGTCTTCCAACTTGTTTGTGTTTCTCTTCTTATACTTGATGACTAGATGAAATTTTTGTAAAAGCCCCATCCACTTGTAATGTTTGGTTTGTTGTAGCTTACTCTAGGCCTTCAAACAATGCAAAGGTTGGTGATATGTGTGGATGATGGTGTCCTTTACCATTAGATAGTTTTTCCACTTCTTGACATCTTGAAGCAAGGCACAAAGTTCCTTGTCATAGGTAGGGTAGTTGAGAACTTCCCCATGAAATATTTCAAAATGATAGCATACAGGCCTTCCTAATTGCATATAAAATGCCCCCATGAAATACCTAGTTGCATCTATCTCCACTTTGAAAAGATTTTGCAAGTTTGGTAATGTAGGAATCGGTGCTTGACTGATATTTATTTTCATCTCTTTGCAACCCTTATGTTGATTGTTACCCCACTGGAAACTCTTACCACTCATTGTTATGGTGTGGAGTAGTGCAGGTACTGCTAAAAATGAAGCTATGAACTTTCGTAAGTACCATGGTGCCCCAAACAAACTAATAACTTCAACGAAATTTGTAGGAATTGTCCATTTCATGATGGCCTCCATATTTTAGGGATCTATCTTGAGCTCCACTCCATTGGTCACATACCCCAAAGATACCAAATATTGCTGAGAAAACTCAAATTTATTGAGGTTAGCCAACATTTGGTGATTTTTCGGAGTCTCTAACACATGCATGAGATGTGAGATGTGATCCTCCGAGGTATATCTATAAATTAGCATATAATCCAAATAAACTATAACAAATGAATCTAAATATGGGTGTAATGCATCATTCATTAGTCTCATAAATGTAGCTGGTGCATTACATGATTCAAATGGCATGACCAACCCGTTGAGGGTTCTGAGGTCCCTTTAACTCAACAGTAGGAACCAAACCCACCTTAAGGGCCCAATTAGAAACTGCAACATTTGGTGGGTGGAATGGTTCTCCAAATCTTTCGATCTAGCCAATTTATCGATGGGCTTTACTTAGTGATTGACAAGATATCTTTCTGTGAAAGTTCCTCCTTTAGATTAAACATCTCTTTTTTTGTCTTTTATTTTATTCGATGAGTCTGATAAAGTAAGGTGTGATGGTATAAACCAACTGATAGAAGAGATTCTTAACTACTGAAGAAGGTTGAGCATGGGATAACCCTCGTTCTCTAGCATGCAGACAATGATATTCACACCTATTACAAGTCTAGTAGTAATACGTTAACTTCCTGGTATTTCACATTGATTGAGATACAATTATTGAAAGAAAATATGCATGCAATAAGATGAGTGCAAGAAAAATAGTTTCCTTAGCTATACCATCAGTCACATATTAACACAACGATTTGCTTTTTATCATTTAGATCAAAATAAATGCTAAAGCATTGAAAAAGATAGCTTATCAATAGATTCAGAAACTCTTACTAGTTACAACATCAACTACTGAATTCAAAGATGGAAGTAGTTCCTCCTCAATCCAATCACATAACGCCTTTGATGAAAATAAAATTTATCTCTAGTTCTAAACAAAACTTCTTAATTAAATTGGCTCAGAAATATTTCTTTATAATTCTCAAAAAAGAGGGTCCTTACCCAAAACCATCGACCCTTTTGTGAAAGGTCGACCCCCCTCTTTATAAAGAATTACTAACTTAAAATAGCTACTAAATTTTGTGTTAAGTTAAAAAAGAAAAGGACATGTGGCACTTGATCTCTTTGTTCTCTTGAGATTGTCTAGTGGTTATACTAGAGTGGATGACTCTTCTCGTACTCTGACCACTTGACAAAGAGAACCTCGCATGTATTATCCTATGGGAATCTATGATGGTCCATCGGGGCTGAGAGGGTTTCCTTTATTTCTATGGCTCATTCTCTATATCTGAACACCTTGGTACTTAAACGTTGCAGAACTGCACGAGCATTGATCATATGTTCCATAAAATTATGTACCTGATACAGTGTCATGCTCGCCACCTACGCGATCTCTACTTCCCATGTTGATTCCTATTCTAAATGTCATTTGACTATGTCATGCACATCAACAAAGTCTTCGAGTGAGCCGAACTATCGGAGTTCAATGTATTTCATCTCTCGATTGATCTTTTCCCATATTCTTTCGCACTCATCCCACTTATTCGGTATCTTTTACTGAGGTTCCTCGGCCATACTTACCTAGTATTCGTTTGCCTTCCTGATTTGGGTGATGTTTCTATCCCTCAACACTAAGATGCCATGATCCTCCGTGTCTCGACCCTTCTATACTACACTGATATAATTGATATGTTTTACAGCTAGGTATGCATTTTCATGCCATATCTCCACATCTTTACAGGTTTCCAGTGCCATGAGAGTGTCTTCCTAAAAATCGGCTACACATGTAGTGAAGAGATGTCTTTCACTCGTGAATTCATCATATGCACCTCGAAATTCACTCTTCAAAAAAATAGTTGCTTGCGTTGAGCCTTGGTAATATTTCTCCAGATGGCGCAGATTGTCTAGCTCCTTCTTTGCGGTAGCCAAATCCTTTTCATCTCGCTTTTCTCAATCCAGTGTGGCATCAATGACATCCATCCCTATATCAATTAGCTTAGATGTCTTTGCATTTTCTGTGCTAAGCAACTTCTCTTCTATGGTGATGAGAATCACGCTATCCAGCGTGAGCCTCCTTTTCTTGGTTTTTCTCCTTGTTAGCGATATTTCTTGTAAGGGGGTTAGAATGCAA
>SNQJ01S0007672.1:134264-156841 GCA_010110895.2 Picea sitchensis
AGCCTGGGCATCCTCTGTCATTCTGCGGTTAACCAACGTGGCCCCCTTCCCTATCAGGTAATATTTTGTGCCATCTGTTCTCTTCCTGGACGTGCGATGAGGCTCGCACCCCTTTTCCCTTTCCTCATCCTCCAACATCTGTCACTCCCCCCTCTCCTGGTCCGTATGATCCTTTTCCCATCTCACCATCCATCCATCGTCTGCCATGTGTCACGCCTCTTTCCACGACAAACTCCCACCGCAAGTGCACCCATTATGTCTTGTGTCCTACTCCCTCCACTTATTGTCTTCCGCCACATGTCTTCCCCCTGCCGCCTCTCTCACACCTCATCACTTCTTACTTTCCCCCCTGCGGTTTTGGCCCCATCACTCCATTGTTGTGCCCCATCTTTCGCGCTGGCCTCCACGTCTATGCACCATATCGCTCAACTAATCCAGGTGGTAGCGCAAAAGGTCTTCCACGTCGCAGAAGTGTCGAGTTGGCCGGGCCATCCTCAATCCCTATGAAGCAGTTATTGAAGCAGTTGGTGGTGGTTAGACATCGCCTCTGCCATAATGGGAAAGTTCGGCGACGAATTAAAGGCACATCGATTTGCCTATGAAACTGTCAGAAGTTCGATTTCGTCTGCCAGAAGCTGCACGATCATTCAGAAACTGCAAATGTTGACTGTCAGAATCCATGCAGATGCAAAGCTTTCAATGCAATGTCTCGATTCCACCGTTGTTGTTGTTCTGATTATTTGAAGGCGTTTTCGCCATTTTTGTATCCATCGATGGTAGAGCTAAGCTCTTGACTGTGAGGTTTTAACAATCATTCTAGTTCTATGGCTATGCATCTGTGTTTGAGATTTCTTGTTTTATGACAAACAGTTATCCTTTTCCATTTGTTTTTTCATCTTATATCAGAGGGTTCACTAACAAATGCTTCGCGTGGATTAGCACAGTTATGTTCCGATAAATGATTTGTTGTCGCATTACTGTTTTCTCTGGTTTCCTGCATTTGAGTGTAAGAAGATCTTGCCTCTTAATTTTTTCTTTCACAGTCTATTAGGAACTGGTTGTTTATGACAGTCCTTTGCACTTCTCTCAAACAAGTCTCCCCCCTACTCACCCTTATTACAACTCGTTGTTTGGATTTTATCTAAGACCTCACTCGCCCATGCATGCCTGGCCTAGTTTCTGAGTTGAGACGATATTGTTCCGAGTTTGCTTCCATTTGATCACCCCTTAATAAACACACCATGACATTAAACTGATGGGTGTCAGGCTCTGCTCCTGCAAGCAATCCAGGAGTGACTTCTGACGCAAACACTCCTCATTATGGATTTTCTCTTCCTGTCGTAAGAAATCACCTGTATATCAGTGACCTCATCAATGGGCTCAGGGATTTGTTGGTCTCCCCAGGTTAGAGTGCTTCCCAGGGTTCCTATCGTATATATTTGCTCTAGGACCGACTCTTGTACTTATTTGACAAGGGAAACTGTTGTATGTTCCAATGGCTCAACCTTCATCTGGTGTTCATCAGCTGGTAAGGTATCAACATTAATTGGAGAGACATTCACAGGGTCAACACTTACTTGGTGATCAGTTGTTGAGGTTTCGATCTCTATATGTTGCAACTCCTCTTCTTTCTCACCAGAACCTAGATCATCCCTGAAGCTGACTTTTGGGGATCCCCGATAGGTCACGAAGTTCAGTTTCTAAGGTACTCTCGACCTCATGGTCACCTTGTAGAGTGTTTGGAATTGATGCATCAGGATTTGGAGTAGATGTTTCCCCTAGTTTTTTCTCCTCTATAATCGAAATCGGAGTTATAAGCGAGGCCTCTGAACTCTCTTCATCATCATAGATAGTAATTGAATCAAAATGGTATTATGAACACCCGTTTCACCTGGTGTTCTTGGAATCTCATGCTAGGTTGGAATAGTCACCGATGATCTGGCTTGTGGTGATAGAACTATGGGGTTTTCTGGACCGACAGTTTCCTCCAATGGGGTTGATTCTGAGCTATTTAGCTCTTCTCTGGCGTTGATTAGGTTGGTTGGGGTGATCCTCTTAGGTCATAAAATTTGAGTATCATTTTTTAACCATTGGACGACTCTTTGGGCTTCCTCTAACAAAAACATCCCCCTCCTTTGTGCCTCTGTGGCTTCTGCTGATCTATTTTCTTCTCTAACCCTGATGGATTCTTGAGCCCTCTGTTCTATCGTTTCAACTTTCTCATCCATAATCATAGATTTAAACCTATTCATGTTTGGGTTATATTTTCTCTGTAGTACCTCCTCCTAGTCCTAAGCACATTCTGTAAAGATCTCGTCTTCAAACTTATCATGTGTGTATGGCCAACAGGAAGAGACTTGTGATGCATGCTGAAGAACTAGGCCTTTAGGGTAATGTTTGTGAAATCAGCCTGTTGGGAACCTATATTCTAGATGGATCAAACCATCTTGTTTGGCTTACGCGGTATCCTTCACTATGAAAAACCCTACATTGAAACCATAGGGTATGAACACTCGTTTCTTGTCTTTAACCAAAGTGGCATTATAACCCTATAGGATGGTCTGATAATAGATTTCTCCTACAACAAGCCGGTATGGGACATGAGAAGGGAGTAAATGTGGTGTGTTGGTGGCCCTGAACACCTTGATGTAAGTCATGGTTTCCTCTAGGTACTAGTGGCCTACTTTTGAAATCATTTTCTTGGCCCCTATAAACAGTCTTGGGTATTATTTATTGAAAATAATGAAATAAACCCGAGCTATGAATTCATCGTAAATGAGAGAATAAGATTTTTTGTACATGTTTTCCCACAGGATGTTGAAGTAGACTTGTACAGGTATCTCGGTGACATGCCAACTCAGATTCATGCCGATGAAGACATTCTTTGTGTAGATCACGTCTAGAAGATATGAAGACATGTGAAAAGCAGGTGCTTCTCCTTCCTTTGGCGTCTAAGCCTACAGTATGCTGGTGCTCAATTGTTTAGAGATGATTTATCCCCAGTTTAAGCTACTCCCAGAGATGGCCACAATGTATTCCAGGGGCATCCATGCCTCCAAAAATTTATCACAATATTTCTCCCTATATAATTAGTATATTAGAGCCATTAAATAGATGTATGGCTCCCTTATATTTGTTTTCTCGTACCAACCATTGCTCCGGTTTGTGAATTTCTTGTCTTCCTTCCACTAGGAGGCCATTAATCAAATGGTGTCATGGAATTCATAGAACTTCACTACGAAATTTGTGTTTAACCGCTCCTTCGGGTCTCTGATCTTATAATATTTATGGACCTCTGTCGGGAGAAAACCACTGACACATCCGCCATTCTCATCACTAACTAGGAATTCATCATGCGTGTTTGATCGATTATCTATCCCAGAGTCTCAATGTAGGGAAAGACTAGGGTTTGACAGGCTACCATATGCAAGCATGATTTTCGGATGTTCCGAAAAACCTAGTCGTCGAGTGCCCTTACATTTGGATCGTTGTGGGGAATAAATTCTGGGTAATCTTCCCGGTTAATTATGTTGAACAAATATCCCCATTGTGGGAGCATTATTTTTTATCATGTGCTTACTTAGGTATCACCAAAAGAAGGGGTCTGAGAAAATTATTTCTTAGTTGATTTTTTGATGACCAGTTCCTCTCTAGTATCAAACTCCAACTGCCTCGCAGCTCCGGCATAAGATCCTTAACCGACCTCTACTTCCTTCAATTTTTGTGCCCTTGGTGAGCATCTAGTTGTTGGATTCCTTGGAGGCATTTTTCTGCAAAGAGAGCAGAGTTAGACACTGTTTTGCAGAGAGAATACTGATATATAAATAAAATGTGGCTGCCGAAATGATAAAATTAACACATACCTCTTCTTCACACTAGCTTAACTTAGTTTTGAAATTCTGAGAATCAAGTACAACTCTTGAGACACTCTCTTCACTTCTTTGACTGCTTTGGAAATTAGAAACCTGTGTGTAGAATGTTGGGATTCAAAATTCAAAATTGTCTTAGTGATTTAAACGGAGAGAATACTTACCTTGTCACATCAGTTCTTCAATTTGGGATGTAAGTGCAATTCTACAAAATCTGTCTCCATATCCGCATTATGCTCAAGATTAAATGGAGTCGTAGGTTGGCGGTGCAGGAGCAGGTTATATTGTGGTTCATCGGCAAATTCAAATTCTTGTTATTCGATCAGCGCATGGGGTAGCAATGTATGCGGAGTGAAACATTAATTGGCCTATTAAATGGTAGAATTCGATCTTATTTTGTGCTGAAAACGTCCCATCATTCCGCCAATTTAAATGGGTGGATCGAGAGTCAACGCTTTTATTTAGACAATGTTCGTCGATATCTTTTGGAAAAAACTCCGATGCCCATCCATATTTTCGTACATCGCTAATGTGGAAATTCTGACCTGGAAGTGTGACTAGGACACAAGGAAACCTAAGTTGACTTGGGATGAAACTAGGTCGTACGAAATGCCTATGCTGCAAAGACACAGGGCGTTTGAGATTGGCTTCTTCATTTAATAGTGTTATTCAGAATCAGGGATTTTCATTCGATAAGTGTTTTAACAAACATGTCCTACCTTGCAAATGTCGAAAAAGTATCAAGGATTGGTGATCGACGATATGTTTAAACAAGTGTTCCTGGATTACCCCCTTCGAAACCTGTCGATGTTGAAAATGCATCAAGGATCGGTGATTGACGATGTGTCAATGTGAAAATTTTCCATGATTTAAATCTTTTGAGATTTCACGGACCCACTTCAATAATCGGTTATCGAAGGTTCATCATGGCCCATGTCAATGTTTATCCCTCTCGTTTTTTACCAATGCCAAGGATACATCGATGATCGACAATTATTGTGGCTATGTGGTCATTTTACTGCTCGGATTTTTCCGATGTCGAACATAAGCGTGCGGGTCACAATTTTAGCTGTGAATTCTTAGTTAAAATTCCAAGTTCTTTTTTTAGATGCAAAGGTTTCACTTTGACAATTCCAAACAAATCCAAATTGATCAATGATGAGATATGGAAACTAATCCCTACACAACAGACTCAATTCAGAAAGCAGAACGAAAGAAAACAAGTGGTACCCAAAAGAGAAAAAAAAATCATTAAAGCTTTTAGAGTGTGTTGAGTGCTCAAACAATGGTGATTCTATGGGTGAAACCGAAATCTTTCCTCCTTCCTTTGGGCTTAGCTTGTGTAGAAGTTGGTTGAGAAAGTAATTGGCTTCGCTTTTATCAAAGTATTTCCTATCCATGTGTGTACAATTCCCCGGGTTCGTGAATCTGGGTCTGCCTATGGAGTTCATCCCTTTTCCCACCTTCGTTCCTCTTGACAATGACCCTTTCCCCTTTTGACAGGAGGCAGGTAAGGAATTCACTAGCTCAAGGTCGTTTTAGTTATCCTTATTCCCTCACTATGGTGTTGCTCTGCTGCCAGTGAGCGTTTGTAGCCCTGACAGAGTCACCTTGACGTCACAGACCTTGCTCCATTTCCATCGAGCGTCCATAGCCCCGACGAAGTTATCTTCATACCCTCTCCAAGTTTGCACTCATTTATATAATTTATTTATTTCTGGAAGAAATGCCTTGAGTGAGTTGGAGAGGAGGACGTCTGTTATCTGCAAGATGAAATAGTTAAGGTGAAATTCTTCCTAGCTCTGTCTAGAGGTACATGTGATCCTTTCCAACTTGCCATCTTTTCCTTTGGGCTTTACCAGACCACCAGGTGGATCCTTCATCACTTACCAAGGTTGATTTTTTTGCAAATACAAGATATAGATCTCCTTGAAGAAATTTGTACTTTCCCAACGTTTCTTATGTTGCACGTAAGGACAAGTTAGGAGCGGAGTTTGCTACACCATATTTATTAAAGTCGACCAATGCTTTATGGAACAAAAATTTATTACAGCAAAATACTAAGAAAAAGAAAAGACAAAAATAAAAAGGAATCTGCAATCAGTCTACCCTAAACCTAAACATTTACCCTAATCAGAATGTATCCTAAAGAAACATGAAAAAGACTTTTTTTATATATTTTTAAAAGATATATTGTTTTAGGTCTTGGCCATTCACTGGGAGGGCATCATATTTCCCCCTCATATTTTGAAACCGATACATGCCTACCCCAATTTTATCGAATACCTGGAAAGGTCTGAGCCATAGATTTTGAAACTTCGAATGTTTTCCCTTAGGTTCATTTTCTCTATCCCATTTCAGGACTAGGTCTCCTACTTCAAAACTCTTCTCTTTGACCTTATGTTTTTCAAACCATATTTTAACTATTTGTTGATGAGCGGCGAACTTAGATTTTTCTTTCTCCCTTTCCTCTTCAAGCATGAGGAGTGTATCAATTCTTTTTTGAATAACTGATGAGGGATGTCCTCTTGAAGACTGAGCAAGCTGAAGTGCTGGAATATATAACCCATTTGAGAGAATGGCTTCTTGTTCATACACCAGGAAGTATGGGGAGTTCCCTATAGCTTCCTTGGGTGTTACTCTATCTTCCCATAAGGCATTATGAAGCAAGCTATGCCAATTCCTATGATTGTCTGTGACTGTTTTCTTCAAGATCCTTACTAGGCTTTTATTGGTTGATTTTGCCACCCCATTTCCTTGTGGGTAGTAGTTTGCAGAGTATATAATTATGATTCCTTTGTCCAGAGCGAACTTCGTTAATAGAGTATAAGAAAAGTAAGTGGCATTGTCAAAAACAAGAATGGAAGGCATCCCAAACCTTGTGATCATTTGTTGTTCTATGAATTGAATTACAATCCTTTCATTCACGTGAGATAGAGGGATGGACTCTGCCCATTTTGTGAAATAATATGTAGCATTCAGTATGTATTTATGTTGTTTTGAAAAATTTGGAATAATCTCCCCTATGGCGTCTATCCCCCATTTCTCGAATGGTCTAGATATTGTCACTGATTGGAGTGGGACAGATGCTCTCTTTTCTCTACCAGCGCTCATTTGACAAGATTTATAGTTTCTAACGTATGTATGGGCATCCTTAAATAGAGTAGGCCAATAATAATTGGCTCTTAATATTTTGTGAGTTGTGATATCTCCTGCAAAGTATCCACCCGCATGACCATCATGGATATCCCTCATAATTTTTTCTACATCCTCACGTTCAAGACATCTCAAGACTACTCCATCATAATTTATGTGGAAAAGTACTGAATTTACGAGGCGATATTGCGCAAATTTTAGACTGAGAGCTCTCATCTCCTTAGGGCTTAGGTTTTTTGGGCAAGTCCCATGATTTAAGAGGTAAATCAAGTTTCCATACTGAGATTCATTCCTTGGGGTAATGTATAAAGATTCATTGCACCATAATGCTAATTCATTTTCTCAGCGGGGGTCTTCATTTATTAGATCTTGGGATTTTGCGGCCATTTACACAATCCTTATCCCTTAACTAATTTGGCACGTTTTATATCTAGATCGAATTCTTGGGCAACTTCCATCCAATTTCCCCTTCTCTCCCCCATATCCTGTTGAGTGAATAGGGATCAGACTACGAGATGAGGCACGATGACTTTGGTGTGATTTTTCAGGATGTAAGGTCTGAAATGTTTTACTTCTTTGTATACCGCATAAGCCTGTTTGTCTATAGCAGGGTAGTTCAAATCAGATCCTTGGAGGTTAGTGCTCATAAATGATATTGGTGCCTCATTGTTGTCTTCATACTTCTGGGTCAATACTGCAGCTAAGTATTGGTCGGAGGCGAAAGTATAGAGGACAAAATATTTACTAAAGTCGGGACTTCGCAACACCAGGGCTTGAGAGATTTCAGTCTTGATATTGTTGAAGGAATCTTTTCGCTCATCATCCCACTTAAACTCTGCATCCTTGTGAATCATTTTTTGTAAGGGTTTGACAGTTTCAGCGAAATCGGGCGTGAACTTCCTTACAATGTTAATTTTTTCAAAGAAGGATTGCATAGCCTTTTTGTTATGGAGCAAGGGAAGCGAGCTATTTTATTTATTCGTTCGGGTTCTATGCGAATTCTTGCTTGAGATATAATATGACCCAATAGTTTCCCTTCTTCTACACCAAAGATAGTTTTCTTAGGGTTTAAGGATATTCCATATTTCCTACACCTTTCAAAAATGTGGGTTAGATGTTGGATGTGGTCTTCTTTGATCTTTGAATACACATTCATGTCGTCTAAATATACTACCAAACATTTGTTAATCAATCCCTGAAAAATATACGTCCATGGCCCTTTGGAATTTTTCCCCTGCATTAATTAACCCAAAGGGCACGCGTTTATAAGAAAAAGTTCCCCACTTGGTTCGAAAGGTAGTAATCAATTGGTCTTCCTCTAAAACTAGGACCTGATTATAACCTGAGAAATCATCAATAAGGGAAAATATTGCATAACCAGACACAGTCTGCAAGAGTTGTTCCATGGGTGGGACTGGGTAGTTATCATTTTCAGATGCTCTGCTAAGTTTTATGAAATCTACACACAGGCGAATCTCCTCATAGTTCTTCCTGATAGGAACCAAATTGGGTACCCAGGAAGAGTGTCTAACCTGAAAAATAATCTTAGCATCTAACAATTTCTTTAGCTCTTGATACATCAGGGGTTCCATAGATGGATGGTACTTCCTAAACTTTTGTTGGAAGGGTTTTACTCCTGATTTTAACGAGATTCTGTGTTGGATAATGCAAGTGTCATAAGTTTTCAATTCTCGATAGGACCATGCAAAGACATATTGATATTCTCTAAAAACCTTTAGGTAAGCTTTCATGTCTTCTTTAGATAGTATTTTACCTAGATTGGCATTCTTAGCATTTTTCAAGGTTCCTATGTTTATAGTCTTGTATATGGGACATGAACTCCTTGTCTTTGTATTCTTTGACCCTTTAAATTTTTCCCATGGGTCAAACAGGTTCTCCAAGTTGGCTACCCCTTTCGGTATCATGTGAAACCTTGGTTTATTAGTAGAGTGATATGTTCCCTTCTTTTGTTCGTGGAAATCGGCTTCTTCCAGTTGATCTTGGAATACCTCATCATCGATAGCCAAATCCTTAAAGTTCTCTTGATTGGTTAGAAAATCTACAATCTGTTCATCTCCTTCAAAAAACTTCCAATTAGAAATATGGTTGGGTACTGATGGTTTGTAGAGTAGTTCAACAATGAACCTAGAGGATTCATAGTCTTCTAATGGGGATAACCTTGAGGCTGCAGTGGCTAGGGAATCAACAAGAGTATTCTTTTTTATGGGAACAATAGTAATATTGAAGGCCTCAAAATGTTATATTAGTGTATGCACCTCTTGTTGGTAATTTCTTAAGTGGGGTGAATTGCAATGGATAGTATTCTTTAATTTCCTAACGATAATTTCAGAGTCTCAAAAAACTTTCAGTTCTTTAATGTTTAAGTCTATGGCTTTCTTCAGTCCCTAAACTAGAGCTTCATACTCAGTAGTGTTATTGGTGCATTCAAATTCTAGTCTGCAGGATAGGAAAATCTGCTTCCCCTTTGGGTCAATGAGAATACATCCTGCTCCCGACCCTTCTTGTGACTTAGACCCATCAAAATACATCATCCAAACTTGTGAGAAAAATTTAGCAACTTATTCAGGACTAGTTATTTCCTCATCTCCGTACACCTTATCTGTTGTTTCCAACAGAGGTTCCTAACAAAATATGCTTTCCTTTGTGGTTTCCAGTAGATTCACTTGAAAATCCATTTCGTAGTTTTGAGTTAGAGGTGCATCACACGAGAGAGGGGTGAAATTGCTAAAGTCATAATCGCAGGAGTAGTTTCCTAGCACGGGGAAATCTGTCGATGAGGATTCATTGAAAGCTTCTAAATCGGTGACAATATGTTTGAGGTATCTTTCCCTATCGATCCTGATCATCTTTGTATGTCCCTTTAATGGAAACAAGAGGTGAGCCCAGTTCGTACTAAAGTATCCATTCAATTTCTCAGACCAATCTCGACTAAGTAGTTGTCCATAATCCTCTGGGATATCTACTACAATTATTTCAATTACTTGAACCAAGGTTAGTGCTCGTTATAGCGTTTTCTATTGACTTTAAGTCCTGTAATAGAAAATCCTTTTGCTAGGAAATCCTGCACATGTCCATGACCGACACATTAGCCTTCAACTTATTTAAGTCTTCTACTATGTTGTAGTCCAACTTGGGTGCTTCCCGTGTGTGTATGTTTATAGGATTTATTTGGGAGACAAAAGGTGCTTTCAAGTGATCGGATATATGTTTCCCTCTCAAGGATTGGACAATGATGAGATAATTTGAGACCAATTGAACCTTACTTCGCGTTTGCACCACCAAAACCTTAGTGGGTGGTTCTTGGACCTCAAATACATCGTCGAGAGGCATAAAAAATTCAGGATCCCACAACAGCATGGTTGTTTCTTCCGAAGGCTCAACTTCTTCCTGATCAACGATGTTCACCGTTGAGCCGATGGATTGTTCGGTAAGAGAAACTTCATATAGGAACTGATTGGCCATTAAATTCATAGTGTGCACCCATTGGGGATAGTCTCTTTCAAAATGTTTCTCTTAATGGTATGTACAAAAGAGTCGTATGCTACATTACCTAGGTCAATGTTTAAGTTGACCGGGGGAGGTTCAATTTCTTTGAAAGACAGGTTTCTTTTAAAAAATGGTTTATAAGGACTTTGACCTTGGTTTCCTTCCCCGAAACTTCTTTTCATGTCTATGATTTCATTCGAAAGTTTCTTTATCATCCGTTCTAGGTATTCTATGTCGTCACCTCCTTTTTTGAGACCTTGTTCTGTTTGTTTTCCCGGGGGTTTAGTCAAAAAAGGTCCTCTTCTAGGTGGAGGTTGAACTTCCTTCTTAACTAGTGATACTTGACCCTCTTTGCATCCCTTCATTTGGAATTCAATCGTTTTGGCTTCCTCAAAATTTTTAGCTAGGGTATGTTTGGCAGCCCTTTTTACAAACATGGAAATGGAAGCAGGGAGAGCATTAGCATATACCTCAATATGCAACACTTGAGTAGGTTTAGCTTCGGGTTGAAATTTGTTCAGGATAGTGGTAAACCATTGATTTAAGTCTTTAAACTTCTATTTTGAACTCATGGTGACAGTGAACAGTTCATCCATTAAAGCTCATGTGGCAGTTTCTTCTGCAATTTTTTCTAAAAAATATTTTTGAAACTTCGTCCAACTAGTTATGAATCCAACACGCAAGTTAAAGTACCAAGTCGAGGCTGCATTCTCAAAGTTATAGGGAAAAATACTATAAAATACATCCTCATGTTGCACATTCATCAATCTTATAGCTGATATGAACTTTTTAATATGGTCTTTAGGAAATCCAAAGGTTTCAGGGTCAAATTTGGAAGTAATTTTTTTGAATGTCGGGGTAGGTTATGTATTCATCCTGGGATTGCCATAGCCTATCTGGCCAACCATGGTTGATCATTTTGAGGTTTATTTTCCCTCTCTTCCTTGTTATCATTATTATCCTCCATGTCGTCCGATTCTGAAGCCGATTGATCCGATTTACACCCTTCCTCATCATATTCAAAATCGTCAGGTTCAGAGTAGTTACCAACTGGCGTTTCAGGGATCAGATTAAAGGGAGGTTTGATCTCATTGAGGGAAAAATCTATCATTTATTCTACTGTGTGGACAAACATCTGGCCAAGGGTGTCAACAACTGATCTATTGAATTTTTTTCTACGAGGGATTAACGGAGCTAAGGGTAACGATCCAATTTGTCGGGCATAATCTCTTGTGATTCTTCTGAACTGGTTCAATTCCTTGTGGGGAAGAGCGTAAGGTATTTCAGGGAACAAGTGTTCTACTTCCTCATGTTGTGGTGAGTTACTCATTTCGAGAGTACTCTGTGTATGTGGGTTGTCTTGAGAATGACTAGCCATGCATGTGTGTTGTTTTGAATATGTAGGCTATGCAAAATATATTATCAGAAATGTCGTTATCCATTCATTCATTCAAGACCTCCTTCTAGTGCCAGTTCTATTGAGGGGTCTGAGGTCCCTTTAAATCAATAGTAGGAATCAAACCCGCCTTAGAGGCCCAATTGGACTCTGCAGTGTTGTGTGGGTGGAATGGTTCTCCATATATTTCGATCTAGCCAATTTATCGATGGACTTTACTTAGTGATTGACATGATATATTTCTGTGAAAGTTCCTCCTTCAAATTAAACGTCTCTCTTTTTGTCTTTTATTTTATTAGATGAGTCTGATAAAGTAAGGTGTGATTGTATAAACCAACTGATAGAAGGGATTCTTAAATACTGAAGAAGGTTGAGCCTGAGATAAACCTCATGCTCTAGCATGCAAAGAATGATATTCACACCTATTACAAGCCTAGTAATAATACATTAACTTGCTAGTATTTCACATTGACTGAGATACAATTATTGAAAGAAAATATGCATGCAATAAGATGAGTGCAAGGAAAAGAGTTTCCTTAGCTATACCATTAGTCACATATTAACACAATGATTCGCTTTTCATCATTTAGAACAAAATAACTTCTAAAGTATTGAAAAAGATAGCTTATCAATAGATTCAAAAACTCTTACTAGTAACAACATCAACTACTGAATTCAAAGATGGAAGTAGTTCCTCCTCAATCCAATCACATAACGCCTTTGATGAAAATAAAATTTATCTATGGCTCTAAACAGAACATCTTAATTAAAGTTGCTCAAAAATAATTCTTTACAACTCTCAAAAAAGAGGGTCCTTACCCAAAACCATCGACCCTTTTCCAAAAGGTCGATCCCCCTATTTATAAAGAATTAATAACTTAAAATAGCTACTAAAGTGTGTGTTAAGTAAAACAAAAGAAGGACACATGGCACTTGATCTCTTTGTTCTCTTGAGATTGTCTAGTGGTTCTACTATAGTGGATGACTCTTCTCGTACTCTGACCACTTGACAAAGAGATCCTTGCATGTATTATCATATGGGAATCTATGTTGGTCCATCTAGGCTGAGAGGGTTTCCTTTATTTCTGTTAGCACTCAAAAGAACACCATAAAAAATTTAAGCGCCTTCATCAATTTTATGCTAGATTTGTCACAATTCGCAGATTCTTAGCCAGATCCTACAGTTTGGAAACTCTTCCATAAAGTCTTGTTGAACTCTCGCTGCACTTTTTGCCAAGAAAGTTTCATGGTTTCCCTCATGCCAGTCTGCATTACAAATTTTAGAATCCCTATCTACCTAAGTAAAATAATAATACTAAATATGTTATCCAATTTCTACTTATTATCAAAGATCATATGATTAGATTTGATTTGGGTATCATTTTGGGGAAACAAAAGTTATATTGGCTTTTAAGCCAATTTGACCTTTCAGACTTATTATTTTTGGGTAAAATTATTGCGCCCACAGGCCCAATATACGATTATTCAAGCATCTAGTCTGAACCCATAGTTTTCGAACCAAGAACCAACACATAACACAAAGCCCATCGCCAAACGCCAAGCTGTTGAGGAGGAGGATCCCACGAGGATGCCTTTGTGCACAATGCATCGAAACACATTAAAACCATTGGTGTTTATAAAGGCAAATGTTTTATCTCTCCTGAGCAATGTGGGATATCCTCCCTGCATATAAATAAAACGTAAAGCAGAACAACCATCTGTCGATTGGAGAGGTTCGTGCTTAATTCCTTGTTCGACAACATTTTCACCAGTATCATGGGAAGAACCCACGTGGGATTTGCACAATGCATTGGTGCCAAGAGTTGAGATTTAAAGATGACAACCCTATGTGTCATGGGGTTTTCTGTATGAGATAAACCATACACAGGAGGGAAAAACTAAAGAGACAAGTACCCAGGTGTCTAAACGGTTTCCCAGTGTAAAAAAGGACACTGTATTGGTATTTGTTTTTGAGTGGAATCGCCATTTTGAGCATATTTAGACAAGTAACTAAGTTTGTCATGTTACACCCATGATTTCTTATTGTTGTGTGGTGAGTAAAGATGATAGAGATTCCCCAAGTTTCTTGTTTGAAGCTATGGAGCAAGACCATAATGGCACTATGTGGCCCTTTTCATATTGATCGTGCACAACTTTCATGCCATGGAAATCCTCATCAAGGAGTACATTTCCACAAGTCTTATCCATGTTTGTGTCTGGAGGGTATGAATATAAGATCAAAGTATAGAATTGCAATATGTGATGCTACCATTTAACAATAGTTGGGCACCTTGACTACATCTGGAGAATTCAGTTCACACAGAGTACCCTTGGATTGTTAATGCAAGTGGAGATCACACAATAAGGATATTGGACTGCCAATTCTGAACTTGTATATATGTCCTTGTTGTCCACAATTAGTCTTTAAGGTGTGTTTTTTTTTATCCTAAGAAAGAATTGGTTATTTCAGTCTCCTTGGATAATATTGTTTATGTATGAGATATTGGTGTTCTGAGGAAGTAAATCATCTCTCCAATTTATAATATTTTAAGGCCCATACAACACATCGCATGGAATCCAGTTTCTGAGATTTATATCCTCACAATAGCCCTGGACTTGGAAGTGAGGATGGTCAATAAAAATTTGTTGAACTATCGCATGTGAAATTAAATTTAGTGTCAACTGATGTCTTGGGCGTTATCCCTCTAATTAGGTGGGTTAAACATAAAAATTTTGATGTTGCAGGTTCATCTATTTCTATTATGAAAACCTTTCTCCTTCTTAGCAATATTGGTGCCTCTATTGTGGAAGTAGCCACTGATGCTTTGGTGGAAGAATGTGGTAAAATGCACAAAGGTATTTCATCGGGAGAGCTTCAATCCTTTGCATGGATGGTATTGACTATAGGGAGTGTGCTAGGTAACTTATTTGGCGGTATTTTTGTGAGCCAAATTGATGCAAGGAATCTATTCACCATTTTTCTTTTACCTTTGAGAATTCAAGTTGAGGTTTCCTTGGCTTTTAGGGAGGAGTCCTTTGGTCTTTGTAGTATGAATAAAACTAAGGATGCACAATATTCAAGCCTAATCGATAGGAAGTCACAGGGTGCAACATCATATTTTAACAAATCAATTATCAGTGTATCTATGAATAACAAAATTTGAGAAGCATAAAAAATTAGGTCTCAGATATTGTGAGAGTCATACAGAGACCAGGAATTGCATATCTTCTTTCTTGGTTTGTTGTGTCTATTGGAATGACACCACTTTTAATAGGAACTAAGTTTTCTAACACACACAACATTTAAAGATTCATCCACACATCTTGGCACTTGCAAAGGTGGTTTTCATCAGGGAACTATTCCAGATTTTCCATTGGGTATATTCATTCAATCCATGGAAACATTGGTTCCATTAACTTGGATATCATTCATGCCTGATGTAAAGCTTGTTATTGAATGTCTTAAGAAAAGAAGCAAAGTTCAAAGGGTTAAGAAGAGTAGTGTTGTATGAAGAAAAGAGCAGTAGTCAGCAAAGTGTATACTACATCAGAATCTCATCACGTGTTTTGGTTCATAAATTTGCAAGTTATTGCATTCTACAGGCAGTTGGTAGTGCCATGCAGTCTTCTTCCATTTAGTGTGCTAGAAATTCCTGAGGTGATGCAAAATGTGATACGATATCCTGTTCTGGAGGTTTCAAAGGAGCAGTGGTTTCCAGTTGTCAATATGGATCTTGCTAGTTGCTAGAGGGTCAATTATGAGTAGGAGTGCCACCTTTCAAAGGGAGAAGTGCTCAAAAAGGACAGTTCATCAACATAAAGGAATGTTAGGGGGGTGGCCAACATGACCCTTGTTTTTATCATTTAGTTATATTTTGTTATCCACATGTTTCCTTTTCCATTTTGAGGGCAGAGGATCCGATGTGAGGGGATTATTCGAATGATAGTGTTGTCACTAACAACAAAAGATATAAAAAGACTATTGTAAGATTGATTGAGGATTAGAATGAGCTAGGCAGGAGGGAGCTTTGGACCTAGAGGAATTCAGAGTGGTTATCACTGTGTTCTTTTCCTTTCTGAGTATTTTTTCAGACTTGTGATTCCTTATCAATGGAGATCAATTTTTCTTTTTCATTTCTGTGTTTCTCTGTGTACTAATATAAACGAGTGACTGGTTTAATCTTGTTCTTATTCATACAATGATTGAGTGATGGTGTTCATTCTTTGCATTGGTGATCTAGAATTTGTTAATACACATATTTTTACTGTGAGTTAACTTTTTTAAACCATTGGAAGTATCTTTGACATGTTTAAGTCAAATTTTTATTTTCCTCATCCATTTATCAAGCCTATTGTTTGATCTGAAGTTTCTAAGGCCACTTTTGTTGAAGGATATATTTGGGAATGTGTACAGTAGATGAATTTTATTGTCCTTATGGTCAAATCCCTGTGACTTTAAAGCTTATCTTTCAAGATTAAATTTAAATTATTTTCATGTTACCAAGCTCACCTGATTACAGTCTGGGGTGACTCTTGGAGTGATAACATAAATGGCGATGTTGCTAGGGAATGAAGTGTGAAGCTATCCTCCCTGGGAGAATGACATAGATCCAGCTCTTGATGGTATACAAAAGAGGGACACAAAAATTGATTGTAATTATCTACCCAGTGACTCTACAATCAAAGACTCCACTGGGGAGGAACATGTTGACAGAAAGATGAAGGGGCAGAAGTGTAAACCCAATTATCATTTCATTAGTTTTCTACATGAAATATTTTTCTTATTTATCATCTCTTTCCTGTCTTTTCCTTTACATATAAAGAGGATCATCTTGTGCTTTGTCTATTCAGATAATCATAAGACTTATTTTATATATCCATCCTTGCAAGAGGAAAATTTGCATCCTGCTTGTATTGTTGAAGTTGGTCTTGAACCTTAATTTCAACCTATTGGGAAGGATGAGCTTTGTATTGAAATCCCTCCTAAATTTGATCACCCTTGTAACCTTGAGAGTGATGAAGTTGATTCAAAGCCTTCAGAGATCTCATCACTTGTTGGCCCTTGACCAAGTTTTGGGAGTTTCTTGTCCATGTTGACCTATTTTGGAACTTCGACAGCTTATCGAAGGAGGAGTGCAAGACGAAGTGGAGATCACGGGATCTCGGCCCCATTTTGGGCCTCTTTTTGGGTTGTTGGGAATATGTAACGGGGAAGGGATGTCGGCCCATGGGTTTACCCATGTTTAGGCCTATTTTGTAATGTATAAATAGACACTTAGGCGATGTAGAAAAGGGACGATGAGCTAAGAGCCAAGTGAAAATAATAGTGGTATATTCTCTCTGCATGATGTGTGAGACTTGCAAGGCTAAGTGCAAGTGACTGTAAGAGATTGAGTAGAAGCTTTTGTGCTATAACCTAACTCGGGGAAGGAGGATCTAGTGAGGTGCACACAGATCTCCTATCCTATGCAGAGTGGGGTTTGTATGGCTCTGTTCATGTACATGACTGATTGAAGATAATAAAGAAGAAGAGTTGGTGGACGTAGCCCCAGGAGAGGAGTGAACCACGTAATCACGGTGTTATCTTGTTGAGTGCTTGTCTGAATGTGTTTATGTATTCTTTGCTTTGTTCTTTTAGATGATTAGATAGATCTGCTTGTGTTCAATGCTAATGATGTATAGAATGTTAGATCTAATGTACATGAATATGCTCAGTGGTTGATCAGTTATATCTAACCTATTTTACTTATGCCAAGTGCTCATATATGGTAGATTACTGTGAATACTGTGAAGCCTTATTTTATCAACGAAGTAGATAATGATTGCATGTTAAAGAACTGACGGTGCTAAGTGATTTACTAAGTAGTATAATCACATATCTGTGTCCTAGCTAACGTTGTAGACACTTGAGTCCTACAACCACCCTTGCCTCTACCTCGGGTGAGACTTCATCTGCTTCACAGGTGTTGCCGAAAGGGTTGGTAGTTAGGGTTTTGTTGGTGCACTCTTGTAGCATTGAACCCTGGGTCTACCCCTGTGCCAACAAATGGTTTCATTGTCAGGACCTGAAACTGTGATTGCTGGGAACTGAGAAAGAGAAAGATCTGTGCAAAGATTCATCCTGAAATTGTGAAATCTCTATGCATAGATTTGTGCCCTGGTGTGCAGTATTCTACTTGATCTGAAAAGCTCTGTACTAAAGAAAGGAGGTCAGATCTGAAGAAAAGAAGCAAGATATGGAATCTTTGTGCTCTAAGAAGGGTAAAAGGAGAAATTTATGATTAAAAGGGGTAATATATGTTAGCTCTGTGCTTTGGTAAAGGTAGGAATAGTTAAAAAGTTAAAGATTTGAAAGCTTTGTTCTCTATAGAAGTAATATAAGTAGAATTTTTTGTTTCTAGAGTATGGATCTAAGTATATCTGATAGGTTTTGTCCTAGATTGAATGCTAGAGTATTAATAGATGAAAAAAGGTTTGATATGAATAGATATGATAAGAATAATGAAAGATATGTTATACCTATGCATAGAAATAATGTTTGGATTAACAAACGGATGCAGGATCCTAGAAAGAATTTGTTGCAAGTTAGCTACCATGATCCTAGTGCGCAGTAAAGAAGAGGTTGGGGGTCATTGAAAAGAAAGAGAGGATTAACCCTCTATTATAGTTGCATAAGACTGAGACATCTTGCTAAGGAATGCCCTGGTGGAAGACCTAGTTGTATTTGTTGTAAAGCTCTAGACCATGCAGTATTGGATTGCCCTAGAATGATCCCTAAGCTTGAAGGAATGAATCTGAATCAAGAAAACCCTAAGGTAGATCCAAAAAAGGTAGAACCCTAGAAAGACTCAGAGAAGGTATTGCTACAAATGAGAGAAACCCTGAATGACCACCGACATGTCAGCTTATCAGAGATCTTCAAAGAGAAGGAATGCATCGAAGCAAGAATAGGGGACTTCGACATTGACTGTGTTCTGGATGAGGAAAAACAAGCGAATATTATGCCAAAAAGAACCTGGGAAGCTATAGGGAGGCCTGCTATGATCCCTTCACTAGGAGGAATAATTTTATTCAGAGGAAAGCTAGTAAACCTATGTGGAAGGATCACTCGGATACCCATGACTTTTAATGGAACTTCGACAAAAGAAGACTTTAATATTATTAAATTTGTTGAAGACAACGTCCTGTTTACTACGCTAATAGGAAAACCTTGGATTGATAGAGATTAGGCCAGACGAAAGGAACAAGAAGAAATTTTAGAATAGAAGAAGCAAGAATTAAAAGACTTTATGACTAGAAGGATCGCGCACTTGATTGAGGAACATAAGAGAAGATCGCAGATATTTAATACTAGCAACCCGGATGTCGAAGAAAAGAGAACACTAGAGGATCCTTAGGAGACTGATTTACCTATCTCAAACACATAAGAAGTATTACCCAAGAACCCTAAGAAAGAATTTCAACAGCGCGAGGTAACTAAGACCAAAGAAGAAAATAATCAAAATGAGAAAAGCATTACTGAGATGAAGCTCACTAGAAAGAAGGCTAGAAAGTTAAGAAAGAAAAGGGATAATACGGAAAGGTTATAGGAGGTTCTATAGGAGACCTCGCAGAAAGAAAAATTGCAGAATTAGAGCTTCGTCAAGATATCAGAACAGTGACACATGGCACTTCGCCATGACGAAGAAATATAGTTGTTGGGGCCGATATGTCCATTCGACTTCCGCTCCAAACGGACAGAAAAGAAATAAAGGTTTTTCACCCAACCATTGGACTGCGCCATAATGGATTGAATAGGAGTTAAAGGAGGCTCATACCCATTGCATGCCAACCATTGTCAAATTGCCTATTTATCCCGCTATGCCATGCAACGAGAACACGTTTTCTAATTGAGAATTTGAGCTCACTGTTGTGATTAAGATTGCCCAGTGATCACCACGCCTTTACCTTCTACCCTATTGTAGTGCCCATGTTACTTTGAGAACCCAATATATCCATCCCGAGCATGTATGTCTGAAGAGCTCACCGTCGAAGAAGCAACTGCGACAAAAGTTATGATCGACTTAATGACTGAAAGAACCATGTCAGGGAGAGGACTGTCTACAGGTGTACAGGAATCATCAATGCTAGGAGTGCAAGCCTCCCCGTCGACTGCTTGAGCCATCCTATCTCGGCCAACCGACAAAAAGAGAACTAAGCATAGAGACGATCTTGCGAATGCTAAGTTGATCCCGAGCATATTACCTACCTTCCTACCACCTTTGAGTGGCACAGTAAACAGAGATAGTGTACCCTGAGAGTTTGACTACACTTTGGTCATCGCGTACCTTCCGAAAGAAGTGAGCACAGTTTGTGCTGACCAGGATAAGCTCACCGTGTTGAAGTTCGGTGACTTCAACCTTGGTGACAGAAAGGTCTATAGAATTCTTGCTCCATATAAATAATTGATGAATACAAAGGGTAAAAACTCAAAGATCATCCCTCAACAATGGACTATGGACCTCGCCCAGTCCGCCTTGCTAAACATCATGAAGATCCCACATTTCAGAAGACAACAGGAAGTCAATTCATGTGTCAAGCTACTGATGTCGAGCTATCATGGCGAATACTTATGGTTAAACCGTCGCATCACGTTCGATCCGAAAAAGATCCACACGATCACAGGGTTGAGCATGCAGGGCCCTGACCCATGGTATTTTTACCCTGGAAACACCACAGACTGAGCCTTGGCGCAGAAGATCAAAGAGACTTATGGTGATGTCGAGAAAGGCATGCGAGGCTATAAGGTAGCTTCTATTCAAAATGGCGCAGTACGCCTCGCCTTTCAACTCATCACAGGGAAGTTAGTATGGAAGAACAGACCAACCCAAGTCACCAGCTTTGTAGTAGACCTTGTAGGGAAGTGCCTAGAAGGCCTACAAATGAATTGTGCAAAGTCCCTCATGAACTAGTTGGAACTTGACTGTAGATAAGCTCAGGACCAAGGTTATGAGTTCCATTATAGTTGGTTATTGATCTTAATCGCTTTCATCACATGGGAGATGCCGGAAGGTGCAACCTTCTCAGACGTCGAGCCCTTTGACCCATTGGCCGCAAAGTTCAGTACGTTGTGGTATTCCAGCGACATGAACAAGAAGTGGAAGTCCAATGTTGTCTTCCACACTTATTACAACCAACTGAATATCATTATCCAGGCTATGCCTCGCATCACCTCGAACACACTTCACGGATTTAGGCCCTTGATGAAATTCAATGCAGACCGCCACTTCATCTACATCACACCGTGCGTTGATGAGCATTACCAAAAGTTGCAGTCCTACTACAAACTAACAGAGGAAGACTTAGAAGAGATTACTAAGGAGTGGTCGACAGACATCCTTATCCCAGTTGACCACGCGGAGCTCTCTGATGTTGATAGTCTAGAAGTCGTACACGATACACCTAGACAGAGCAAGACCAAGATGAATGAATAAGCCCAAGATGTCCACAGCACTTTAGTACAGACCCCTTCTATCTCACCTGAGTGCCGAGGTAATGGCGGAGAGATATATGGCACCGAAGTCAAATAGAAGAAAGATGAATTCACACCACCAAGAGACAAAGATGATCCCTCAAAGAAAAGTAAGGTTTCTTGTAGAGACCTAATTTAATTAAATCCAAAAATTCATACAATTAAACATATAATTCCTTTCTCATTGCATAAATAATTCATTAACCATTATATAAGCATAAATATTCAGCAGAAACTAAAATTTATCCACGGCATGAATATAACTCAGCAAATTAATAATTAAAATACCTCCTTCTGATGCTAATTCCCATTCATCTAGTGGTCCTTTCCCTGCTTCCTTGCCCAGCCTGGTGCACTGAACAAACCCTACCCAAATCGACTAACCTCCCAGCCAGCTAGGAGCAGCCTGTCTAGCTCCCTAGCTCCAGGATACCGAAAGGAATCTTGGCCCCCATGCCCAAAACCCCCAGCAACCCGGTGCCCCCTGCAATGATTCACCAAAAACTCCCAAAACCAAACTCCTCCAACCAGACAATATGCCACAGAACTATATGCCATAGAAATACATGCCACGAAAAATACAATCCTCCTCCAAAATGCTTCCTTCCCCCAAAATANTTATCTTATCCCCTTCTTTATTATCTTATCCTTAATTTAATGCTTCATTTCCCCCCTGCATACATAAAGTATTTAATTAAATAAATTAAAATTATTAAGCCCCTTTAATTCATTACACAACCTTTAATGAGTCAATTGATTAACAAATAAGTAATTAATTAATATTATTAATACTAATCATTATTTAACTAAAACCATATTAGGACAGTTAATTATCTAATTAATTTTACTAAATAATCCCTATGCATCTATTTAACCAGGGTTGTTACATACACCCACCCTTCAGGAAACTTCATCCCGAAGTTAAGGTATCTCATGGTACAAAGGAAAAGAAACATGGTTCACACATTCATAAGAATTAACCGACACTATTAGTAAGTAAGTCCAGAAAAATCATACATACTAGTGTATATGTACAAGAAATGCATGTGTAGCTAGTACATACAAGTCTCGTGCATGTACTAATAATCAATAACTATCACCCTTTAGTAATTTATGTATGCATCCAATCCAATCAACA
>SNQJ01S0007672.1:167346-181726 GCA_010110895.2 Picea sitchensis
AAATTATTAAGCCCCTTTAATTCATTACACAACCTTTAATGAGTCAATTGATTAATAAATAAGTAATTAATTAATATTATTAATACTAATCATTGTTTAACTAAAACCATATTAGGACAATTAATTATCTAATTAATTTTACTAAATAATCCCTATGCATCTATTTAACCAGGGTTGTTAAATGTCCCCTTCTAAACCTTCTTCAAGGAAGAAAATGAAAGAAACTAAAACCAAGTTTGAGAGCACCCTAACCTCAGATGACTTCAACTTCATCGTCGTTGCATTGAATGATGCTTCATTGGAGATAGAAGAGAAGTATAAATCCAAGCAGGAGGAGATGTTCAATCAGATCAAGGTTGAATTTCAAGAAGTGCAGCAGGTACTATAGTCCAGCCGCACAGTTTCCACTGCGCCTCTACCAGCAGGAACATTAGAACTAGGAGATGATCTAGCTCAACTCCACCAGATTTTTGATACGGTCGAAACTTGCCTTCGATGAGCACAGGAGGAAACAACACAAGCCACCCAGGCTCTGGCGCAAGCACAAGGAGATATGTTAGAACAACGCAGTAATGTAGAATGAGAGAAGATTTCTATGTAAGAGAAGTTTGATGAAGAGAAAGCAGAGCTACAACAAAGCAAGGAATAGTTTCTCGTTGAGAAACTTGAAGTTAAGAAAAGGGTCAATAGAGCACTTCTCTCTGTGACACTCGTTGAATTCTAGACCGAGGACCAAGTTCCATAGAAGGTGGCACAATTGGAAGAGGTAATCCAGAAGCTCCAGCAGTGCATCACTAATCTAGAACTCCGCACTGTACCTGAAACCCCTCAGGAGATAAGAGACCAGCGAGAAGAAACTTCTCACAGCGCAGTTGGCAGATTAAAATCTCTTTCCTTGGAGTTCAAGTAGCTAGGTAATCAGAGTGCCCAGAGATACGAAAAACTTACAGAGAATCCAGAATTACAGATGCTGGAGTCGCAGATCCACGAAGAAAAACAACATGCGAATATGCTACAGGTAAAACTAAAGGCCCTGTCAGCTATAGACATGATGAAGAGATCGCATGAACAATGCACATCTCAGCAGTAGGTTCATATGATTCAAAGTAAAGTGATGGAATTCACTCAATGACTTCAACCTGTGAAATATCAGGCATGCCTATTATTTACAAAGGTCGAGAACCAAGGAGCAGAGCTTGAATAGGTCATCCTCTCAATGGAAGAATTCCTGGAAGGACCGATGAACGACGCACTGATCCAGGAGTTCACCAAGCAAGAGGCTACAACAAAACAGCAAGTCGAAGCATCTCAAGCCAAGCTCGAGGTGTTCGAGGCAGAATTGGTCAGATCGAAGTGACTCGAGACGAGTCACAGGTGAGTGTTGGGGGCATGTTGGGCCTTGACCAAGTTTTGGGAGTTTCATGGTCATGTTGACCTATTTTGGGACTTTGACAGCCTGTCAAAGGAGGAGCACAAGACAAAGTGGGGATCACATGATCTCGGCCCCCTTTTGGGCCTCTTTTTGGGCCTCTTTTTGGGTTGTTGGGAATATGTAATGGGAAAGGGATGTCGGCCCATGGGTTTACCCATGTTTAGGCCTATTTTGTAATGTATAAATGGACACTTAGGAAATGTAGGAAAGGGCCGATGAGCTAAGTGCCAAGTGAAAATAATAGTGGTATATGCTTTGTGCATGCTATGTGAGACTTGCAAGGCTAAGTGAAAGTGACTATAAGATATTGAGTAGAATATTTTGTGTTGTAACCTAACTCGGGGAAGGAGGATCTGGTGAGGTGCGCATAGATCTCCTGTCCTATGCAGAGTGGGGTTTGTATGGATCTGTGCATGTAGATGACTGATTGAAGATAATAAAGAAGAAGATTTGGTGGACATAGCCCTAGAAGAGGGGTGAACCATGTAATCACTGTGTTAGCTTGTTGAGTGCTTGTCTGAATGTGTGTATGTCTTCTTTTCTTAGTGCTTTGAGATGATTAGATAGATCTGCTTATGTTCAATGCTAATGATGTATAGAATGTTAGATATAATGTACATGAATATGCTCAATTCTTGATCAATTACATCTAACCTATTTTTCTTATTCCAAGTGCTCATATATGGTATATTACTGTGAATACTATGAAGACCTGTTTTATCAACGAAGTAGATAGTAATTGCATGTTAAATAACTGACGGTGCTAAGTGATTTACTAAGTAGTATAATCATAGATCTGTGTCCTAGCTAAGGTTGTGGAGCTCTCTGATGTTGATAGTCCAGAAGTCGTGCATGATACACCTGGACAGAGAAAGACCAAGAAGAATGAATAAACCCAGGATGTCCATAGCACTTCAACACAAACCCCTTCTATCTCACTTCAGCGCAGAGGTAATGGCGGAGAGATAGATGGAACCGAAGTCGAACAGAAGAAATATGAGGTCACACCGCCAAGAGATGAATATGATCCCTCAAAGAAAAGGAAGGTTTACCCTTTGAAACCTTCTTCAAGGAAGAAAATGAAAGCAACTAAAACCAAGTTTGAGACCACCCTAACCTCGGATGACTTCCACTTCATCGTCACTGCACTGAATGATGCTTTGTTGGAGATAGCAGGGAAGTATAAATCCAAGCAGGAGGAGATGTTCAATTGGATCAAGATCGAATTTCAAGAAGTGCAGTAGGTACTATAGTCCAGCCGCACAGTTTCCACTGCGCCTCTACCAGCAGGAACATCAGAACTAGGAGATGAGCCATCTTAACTCCACCGGATTGTTGATATGGTCGAAGTTCACCTTTGACAAGCATAGGAAGAAATGGCACAAGCCACCCAGGCTCTAGCGCAAGCACGGGGAGCTCTGTTAGAATAGCACAATAATGTAACGAGAGAAGATTTCTATGCAAGAGAAGTTTGATGAAGAGAAAGCAGAGCTACAACAAAGTAAGGAATAGTTGCTCATTGAGCAACTTGAAGTTAAGGAAAGGGTCAATAGAGCACTTCTCTCTGTGACACTTGTTGAATTCTAGACCGAGGACCAAGTTTCACAGTAGGTGTCACAATTGGAAGACGTAATCCAGAAGCTCCAGCAGCGCATCGCTGATCTAGAACTCTGTGCTGTACCCGAAACCCCTCAGGAGATAAGAGACCAGCGAGAAGCAACTGCTCACAGCGCAGTTGGAAGATTAAAATATCTTGCCTTGGAGTGCAAGCAACTAAGTAATCAGAGTGACCAAACATATGAAAACCTTACAAAGAATCCAGAATTGCAGACGCTGGAGTCGTAGATCCAAGAAGAAAAACAACATGTGGATATGCTACAGGTACAACTAAAGGCCCTGTCAGTTGTAGACAGGATGAAGAGATCGCATGAACAACACACAGCTCAGTAGTAGGTTCATATGATTCAAAGTAAAGTGATGGAAGTCACTCAATGACTTCAACCTGTGCAATATCAGGCATGTCTATTATTTACAGAGGTTGAGAACCAAGGAGAAGATCTTGAACAGGATGTCCTCTCAGTGGAGAAACACCTGGAAGGACCAGTGAATGATGCATTGATCCAGGAGTTCACCAGGAAAGAGGCTACAAAAAAACAACAAGTCGAAGAATATCAATCCAAGCTCAAGGCAGAATTGGTCAGATCGAAGTGACTCGGGACGAGTCACAGTTGAGTGTTGGGGGCATGTTGGCCCTTGACCAAGTTTTGGGAGTTTCATGGTCATGTTGACCTATTTTGGGACTTCGATAGCCTGTCGAAGGAGGAGCACAGGATGAAGCGAAGATCATGGGATCTCGGCCCCCTTTTGGGCCTCTTTTTGGGTTGTTGGGAATATGTAACGGGAAAGGGATCTCGGCCCATGGGTTTACCCATGTTTAGGCCTATTTTTTAATGTATAAATAGACACTTAGGCGATGTAGGAAAGGGGCGATGAGCTAAGTGCCAAGTGCAAATAATAGTGGTATATGCTTTGTGCATTTTGTGTGAGACTTGCAAGGCTAAGTGCAAGTCACTGTAAGAGATTGAGTAGAAGCTTTTGTGTTGTAACCTAACTTGGGGAAGGAGGATCTGGCGAGGTGCACACAGATCTCCTGTCCTATGCGGAGTGGGGTTTTTATGGTTCTATGCATGTAGATGACTGATTGAAGATAATAAAGAAGAAGAGTTGGTGAATGTAGCCCCAGGAGAGGGGTGAACCATGGAATCATTGTGTTATCTTGCTGAGTGCTTGTCTAAATGTGTGTATGTCTTATTTTCTTAGTGCTTTGAGATGATTAGATAGATCTGCTTATGTTCAATGCTAATGATGTATAGAATGTTAGATCTAATGTACATGGATATGCTCAGTTCTTGATCAGTTACATCTAACCTATTTTACTTATTCCAAGTGCTCATATATGGTATATTACTGTGAATACTGCGAAGCCCTATTTTATCAATGAAGTAGATAATAATTGCATGTTAAAGAACTGATGGTGCTAAGTGCTTTACTAAGTAGTATAATCACAGATCTGTGTCCCACCTAAGGTTGCAGACACTTGAGTCATGTAACCACCCCTGCCTCTACCTTGGGTGAGACTTCATCTTCTTCACAGGTGTTGTCGAAAGGGTCGGTAGTTAGGGTTTTGTTGGTGCACTCCTGTAGCGTTGAACCCTGGGTTTGCCCCTCTGCCAACATCACCTTCTGATATTACTATTGAGTCTTTCCATCTATTTGTGAAACCTCATATTCAGTCCACTACTGTTCAAACTAGGATCAAAAACAAGATTTTTAAACCTTCAAGGCTGCCATGTTACCTTCATCCTTATCCTCTTAAATTTTTTGAGTATCTTCTATAGTTTTCTGGAGAGGATCATGTTACAACTGAGAGGAATTTGGGAGCCTTTGAGAACTTTATTGATCAGTTTGATATAGTACATGATGATGTTACCATGAGGTTATTCTCCAACTCCTTACTTGGATATGTTGTGGTGTGGTTTAGGAGTTTGGGAATTGATTCCATTATTTCGTGCATTGAGCTATCCAATGATTTTTTAAAATATTGGGGTGAGAAAAAGTCTTTTGACCAATACCTGGCTGATTTTAATGATTTGAGGAGAGGAGTGGAAGAAGCTATGGTTGTCTTCAATAGGATGTTTTATAGTGTTTATCATAACATGCTTGTGGAGATCTAGTATTTTGAGGTTGCTACCATGGTGTACTATGTAATGACTCACCATTCATAGCTTGTCCTTCTCTTGAGAGAAAGGAAATATTCATCCTTAAAATGCTTATTTGAAGATGTTGAAGAAGTCGAGGAGAACATTCGTGCTAGCAAGAAGATTTGAGATCGACTATATTTTATAAATCTGCATGCACAAGATGAACAACAAGAGGAATGTCAGTATATTTCAGATTTGCAACAAAAATACAATGAGTATGAATCAGATCTAGAACAACAACAAAGTTGTAAGTATGTTTTACATTTGGAACCAGATTCTTCAGAGTTTGTAGATTTTTCAATGAACAAGGATGCATGTCATGCTTATGATCAGTTTTCAAAACATGTTGAACATATTATAACTAATGATTGCATAGATAATTATATGTTCCTGGTTGATCATTATCAGTGTGATTTAAAACCTGTTGTACCATTATCCTGTGATCATCATGTTGAAAACAAAGAGACTACAATTGTTGATGATCAAGAGTTGTTCACAAGGGAACAAGAAGGTTATCTATTTGCAATCAAAGAGGAATTCATTGATGAGAAATTATTTTCTATGGATCAACATGCTTCTAATCTTGGTTTTAAGGATCCACTTGCATCCTTGTTAGAGTCATATGTTTCATATTTTCTGAAAATTTCAAATTGTATTATTTCACCGATACTCATGGGTGAGTATGGTTCTTTGAAGGATTTTATGTCGTTGCTTCTATATTTTTGTTATTATTCATTGATCGGTGATGTAAATGAGATCATTTCAGTCATGAAGTTGCTTGAATGGTTACCATGGAAGTATGATTTTACTTGACCAAGTTGAAAACTTGGTTAGGGTAGGGTAGCATAGGTAATAAGCTCACTTCCTGAGCATTGATTTCCTTCAATTTGTAGCGGGTCTTTCAGTTTGCTTGAATAAGTGGAAGATTTTTATAGTGTTCAGAGATTGGTTGCACATTTGAATCCATATCCCAATGGATAAGGCAACTGGAACTGCTAGGTTCTTGGAAGCCTCACAGGGTGACCTCCATCCTAGTTGGAGCCAGTGTTAGCACTCAAAAGCGCACCATCAAAATTTTAAGAGCCTTCATCAATTTTATGCTAGATTTGTCACAATTCTCAGATTCTTAGCTAGGTCCCACATTTTGTAAACTCTTTCATTAAGTCTTGATGAACTCTCGTTGCGCTTTTTGCCAAGAAATTTTCATGGTTTTCCTTGTGCCAGTCTGCATTGCAAATGTTAGAATCCCTATCTACCTAAGTAAAATAAAAATATTAGATATGTTATCAAAATTATACTTATTATCAAAGATCATATGATTAGATTTGATTTGGGTAGAATTTTGAGGAAACAAAAGTTATATTGTCTTTTAAGCCAATCTGACCTTTCAGGCTCATTATTTTTGGGTAAAATTATTGTGCCCACAGGCCCAATCTTCAATTATTCAAGCATCTAGTCTGATCCCACAGTTGCTGAACCAAGCACCAACACATAACACAAATCCCAATGCCAAATGCCAAGTTGTCGAGGAGGAGGAGCCCACGAGGAGGCCTTTGTGCACAACGCGTCGAAACACATTAAAACCATCGGCGTTTATAAAGGAAAATGTTTTATCTCTCCCGAGCAATGTGGGATATCCTCCCTACATATAAATAAAAGGAAAATAAGAAAAACCAGTTGCCAAGAGTTGAGATTTAAAGATGGAAAACCTATGTGTTGTGGGGTTTTATGTTTGAGATAAACCATACACAGGAGCGCCAAACTAAAGAGACAAGTACCCAGGTGTCAAGACAGTTTCCCGGTGTCAAAAAGGATGTTGGATTGGTATTCGTTTTTTAGTGGAATCGCCATTTCGAGCATATTTCACCAAGTGATTAAGTCTTTCATGTTACACCAGTGCTTGTTGATCGGTGCGTGGTGAGTAAATATGATAGAGATTCCCTGAGTTTCTTGTTCGAAGCTATGGAGAAAGACCAGAATGGCACTGTGTGTCCCTTTTCATATTGATCATGCACAACTTGCATGCCATGGAAATCCTCGTCAAGGAGTACATTTCCACAAGTATTAGCCATGTTTGTGTATGGAGGGGATGAATATAATATCAAAGTATAGAATTACAATATGCGTTGTTTCCATTTAACACTAGTTGGGAACCTTGACTACATCTAGAAAATTCAGTTCACATAGAGTACCCTTGGATTATCAATGCATGTGGCGATCACACAATAAGGATATTGGACTGCCAATTTTTAACTTGTATATCTATCCTTGTTGTCCACAATTAGTATTTAATGTGTGATTTTTTTAATCCTAAAAAAGAATTGGTTGATTCATTCTCCTTGGATCATACTATTTGTGTATGAGATATTGGTGTTCTGAGGAAGAAAATCATCTCTCCAGTTTATAATATTTTAAGGCCCATATAGCACATTGCATGGAATCCAGTTTCTGAGCTTTATATCCTCGCAGTTGCCCTGGACTTGGAAGTGAGGACGGTCAAGAAAATTTTGTTGAACTATTACATTTGTAATTAAATTCAGTGTCAACTGATGACTTGGGCGCTATCGCTCTAATTAAGTGGGTTAAACACAAAAAGTTTAATGTTACAGGTTCGTCTATTGCTATTATGACAACCTTTCTCCTTCTTAGCAATCTTGGTGCCTCTGTTGTGGAATTAGCCATTGATGCTTTAGTGGGAGAATATGGTGAAATGCACAAAGGTATTTCATAGGGAGAGCTTCAATCCTTTGCATGGATGGCATTGACTACAGGGAGTGTGCTAGGTAACTTGTTTGGCAGTATTTTTGTGAGCCAAGTTGATGCAAGGACTATGTTCACCATTTTTCTTTTACCTTTGAGAATTCAAGTTGAGGTTTCCTTGGCTTTTAGGGAGGAGTCCTTTGGTATTTGTAGTATGAAGAAAACTAAGGTTGCACAATATTCAAGCCTAATCGAGAGGAAGTCACAAGGCACATCATCATATTTTAACAAAACAATTATTGGTGCATCTATGAATAACAAAATTTGAGAAGCATAAAAAATCAGGTCTCAGATATTGTGAGAGTCATACAGAGACCAGAAATTGCATATATGCTTGATTGGTTTGTTGTGTCTATTGGAATGATGCCTCTTTTAACAAGAACTATGTTTTTCTAACACACACATGTTTTGAAGATTTATCCACATATCTTGGCACTTGCAAAGGTGGTTTTCATCAGGGAACTATTCCATATTTTCCATTGGGTATATTCATTCAATCCATGGAAACATTGGTTACATTAACTTGGATATCATTCATGCCTTATGTAAATCCTGTTATAGAATGTCTTAAGAAAAGAAACAAAGTTCAAAGGGTTAAGTAGAGTAGTCTTGTATGAAGAAAAGAGCAACAGTCAACAAAGTGCATACTACATCAGAATCTCATCAAGTGTTTTGGTTCATAAATTTGCAATTTATTGCATTCTACAGGTAGTTGGTAGCACCATGCAGTATTCTCCCATTTAATGTGCTATGAATTCCTGAGGCGCTAAAAAATGTGCTACGAATTCCTATTCTGGAGGTTTCAAAGGAGCAGTGGTTGCCAGGTGTCAAGATGGATCTTGCCAGTTGCTAGAGGGTCAGTTATGAGTAGGAGTGCCACCTATCAAAGGGAGAAGTGCTCAAAAAGGACAGCTCATCATCATAAATAAATGTTAGGGGCGTGGCCAGCATGACCCTTTCTTTTAGGATTTAGTTATCTTATGTTATCTACATGTTTTATTTTCCATTTTGAGGACAGAGGATCCGATGTAATGGGGGTTATTCGAATGATAGTGTTTTCACTGATAGAAAAAGATATAAAAATACTATTGTAAGTCTGATTAAGGGTTAGAATGAGTTGGGGGGAAGGGGGCTTTGCACCCAGAGGAATTTAGAGTGGTTATCACTGTGTTCTTTTCCTTTTTCAGTATTTTTTCAAACTTGTGATTCCTTATCAATGGAGATCAATTTTTATTTTTCATTTCTCTCTTTCTCTATGTACTAATATAATTGAGTGACTGATTTAATCTTGTTCTTATTCATACAATGATTGAGTGATGGTATTCATTCTTTTAATTGGTGATATATAATTTGTTAATACACATATTTTTACTATGAGTTGACTGTTTTAAACTGCTGGAAGTATCTCTGACATGTTAAGATCGCAGTTTTATTGTCCTCATCCATTTATCAAGCCTATTGTCTGATTTGAATTTGCTAAGGCCACTTTTGTTGAAGGATATAGTTGGGAATGTGTACAGTAGATGATATTTATTTTCCTTATGGTCAAATCCCTGTGACTTTAAAGCTTATATTTCAAGATTAAATTTAAATTCTCTGCATGTTACGAAGCTCACCTGATTACAGTCTAGGGTGACTTGTGGAGTGATAACAATTTCTATTTCTTGTTCTCTATATGTGATCACCTTGGTACTTAAACATTGCAGAACTGCATGATCCTTGATTGGATGTTCTATAAACTTATGTACCTGACCCGGTGTCATGCTCGCCACCTGCGCGATCTCTACTTCTCATGTTGAGTCCTGTTATGCATGTCGTTTGACTATGTCATGCAAGTCGACAAATTATTTGGGCGAGACGAACTCTGGGAGGCCAATGTATTTCATCTCCCGATTGATCTTTTCCTAGCTTCTTTCACTCTTGGCCCACTTCTTATATATATTTCACTGAGGTTCATGGGACATAATTACCCAATATTCGGCTGTCTTCCTAATCTGGGAGATGTTGTTATCCCTCAGCACTCGAATGCCATGCTCCTCCATGTCTCGGCCCTTCTATACTGCGATGATATAATCGATTCTATCTACACCCAGGTATGACTTTTCATACTATCTCTCCACATATTTATAGGTTGCCGGTGCCATGAGAGTGTCTCCCTGAAAATCGGCTACACATGCAGTGAAGAGATATCTTTCGCTCATGAATTTTGCATAGGCATCTCAGAATTCACTCTTCAGAAAAATTATTGCTTGCATTGAGTCTTGGTAATATTTCACTAGATGGCGCAAATGGTCTAGATCCTTCTTTCTGGTGGCTAAATCCTTTTCATCTCACTTTGCTCGATCCAGTGTGGCATCAGTGATTTCCATCCTTACACTGATTAGCTCAGATGTCTTTGCATTTTCTGTGCTAAGTAGCTTATCTTTTGTGGTGTGGTGATGAGAATCGCGCTATCCAGCGTGAGCCTCCTTTTCTTGGTTGTTCTCCTCATTATGGATTTCCTCTTCATGTCGTAAGAAATCACCTATATATCGGTAACCTCATCAACGGGCTCAGGGATTTTTTGGTCTCCCAAAATCAGAGTGTTTCCCAGGCTTCCTGTCGTATACATTTTCTCTAGGACTAGCTCTTATACTTCTTTGACAGGGGAAACTTCTATATGTTCCAATGCCTCGACCTTCATCTGGTGTTCATCGGTTGGTGAGGTATCATACTTAATTGGAGAGACAGTCACAGGATCAACACTTACTTGGTGATCAGTTGTTGAGGTGTCAATCTCTAGCTATTGTTACTCCTCTTCTTGCTCACCAGAACCTAGCTCATCTCTGGAGCTGAATTTCGAGGTCCTCGATAGTTAGAGAAATTTAGTGTCTAAGGTACTCTCAGACTCATGATCTCCCTGCAAAGGGTTTAGAATTGATTCATCGGGAGTTGGAGCAGATGTTCCCCCTATTTCTTTCTCCTCTATAATTGGTATAATAGTTATAAGTGAGGCCTTCAAACTCTCTTCATCATCATAGATAGTAATTAGATCAAAACAGGTATTAGGAATGCCCGTTTCACCTGGTGTTCTTGGAATCTCGTGTTGGGTTGGAATTGTCACCAGTGATCTGGCCTGTGGTGACAGAACTCTAGGGTTTTTTGGATCGAAAGTTTCCTCCAGTGGTGTTGATTCTGATCCATTTATCTCTTCTCTGACGTTGATTGGGTCGGTCGTGGTTGTTAGCGACATTTCTTGTCTCGAGCCTAAGAGTGTTCAGATCTACAAGTGGCGCGAAAAATGCTCGAGCGCAGCGCAGAGAAGAGGTCCTTTTCGGACTTAAAATCAAGCGAGTGGGCATTTCATTCTTCAGCGGAAAGGATCCAGCGACAAAGCAGAACAACGGTTGATGGGAAATCGCAGATTAACCGAGTCGCGCCAAGTATAGTGAAAAAATGTTTTCAAGGGGCATCAATCACGATCAATATAAGCGCAGCAGTTGTTTCTCGAACTCGGGGTTCGTGAGTTCGAAGGGTGGACCATGTATTTTGGTTGCGCGAGATTGTGAGTTACGAAAAGTGCCCAGAGGGGGTCAACCTGCGCTGACCATCGCGTCTCGGAACTTCGCGAGGGGAGGATGTCAAAGTTCGATACTCCAACTCACGAAGCCGCAAGTTGCGAGAGGCGTTAGTGCTTGGGCCCTAGCTGACAGTTACATGTAAAGAGCGCTGACTAGGAAGGCGCCCGGTTCGTATCGCTATCTCGGGGAGTGAGATTTTAGAAAGGGGAGTCGAGGGACTTCGACCCGCGAACTCGTGAATCGCGAAGTAAAAAGAGCTTTTAATGATGGGCCCACGGTATCACCAAGAAGGTTTCAGGCCGTCCGATCAAAAGAAGGATACATGATGCGTGATTAGGTTCTATCGCCCGTTCGCGCATCGCGATTTTGAAACGTAAGGAACAACTCCATCATTCCCCGATGCGCGAAGTGACGAGAGCGTCCAGGACCTGGCGCCCACAGCATTGTCAAGAGAATTCAGAACCGTCGGATCCAGAGGGGCACGTGGCGCCAGATTAAGTTGTCTCGGTGTTTCGCTCATCGCGTTTACGATAAGCAAGGATTAACTCCTTCCATTCACGAACGCCGAAAGCACTTTGGGAATAAGCACGGGGTCACAGCCCATAGTCAATTGGGAAAGAAAGGAACTACGCTGAAAGGGTCCAAAGGCGTCGAGTCCAGTTGCTGAAAGGATCTTCTCGATCTCCAGGTACCATCTGATACGATCCCGCTCTCAGCCTTCGCTTGGAGTAAATAAAGGAGAGAAGGGGTGGATGAAACCTCTTCTCATGCATTAAGTGTAAGGTATGGAAGGTCTGGCAAGCGGTCTTCTCAAGAGGGTCTTGTGTACCCAGTTCTTCAAAGAAGCCATGTCGAGTCCTCGACTGGCCAGAAGAGGTATGCACATGCTAAATCAACATTTACTAGCTCAGCTACTTCCCCCTACAGGAGCCATTGCGCAGTTAAGGAGGCATCTGACAGAGAAAGCCCATCCAATTTTGGCTGAAGGGACACCAAGCTTCAGATGACCGCACGCGCCTCTATGAGGAAATTTCCTCTAAGTATATAAACTCAGTCTTTGTAATTTGTAAGGTATCGATGGTTGAGAAAAGCTCCCGGTTGTAAAGTTTTAACAAAGCACTGTTAATCTGATTATGTATGGACTTTTGAGACTTCTTGCCTTATGAATGCCAGTTTCTTTCATGCCTTTGTTTACACTATGTTAGAGAAACTCGGAATTGGAGGATCCAGTCGAGCTGTAGTTGTTATAGGATGATGTTGCAATGGATCACTGTAATAGTTGCACTGTCTCTAATCGGTTCTTGTGATTTTCCTAGCGCTGAGTGACTTGGAATTGGAGGATCCAGTCAAGTCCATTTTCAGTTTCTTGAGACCCTGAACCAAGCGGATCTTGCATTCAGAGTCTTTCTTCTGCAAACTGCTAAAATCCCGTTGCCCAAAGTTGTTTGTTCACCTTTCTTACCAAGTCTTCCACCTGTTCATCTTTTAATCAACCCACTGGCTGAAGTTAGGTCAAGACCTCCTTTGTTACTTACGTACCAGACCCAGTCCCTGAGTTAGAGTGATATCTCCCCGAGTCTCTACCCATCTGATCATCTATTAAAATAGTCATGACATTAAAACTGATGGGTGTCGGGCTCTGCTCCTGCAAGCAATCCAGGAGTGACTTCCTACGCTAACATTTATGGCGCCGTTGCCGGGGACAAAGTTGAATATTTTCCCCGGGATTGAATGACAAAGATTAGTTGATTCTGAAGGTGCATCAAATATCAGAACTTGAAGATTGCTACTATGCACCTGGCGACTCCATTGTGACGACTCCACTGGGGAGAACGTGCTCTATTAATTGTGTCTTTCAGAGGCAAACACACGCGGTCTCATCCACAGTTCCCTCTAGCTACACCTGAAGCTGACCCGGAGGTGGTTCTCAGAAGAGGAAAGAGCTTTGTAGAAGAAGTTTCCATCGCCGAAACAGGTAGTCCGCCATCTCCTTCTGTGAGAACTCCTTTTTCTCCTCCTCAGTTTCCTAATAGACCTCCTTCGAAGGTTTCTCATTTCCTAAATTTTGGGAGTGTTCCTGCTGAGTTTTCCCCTCCTGGTCTGGGATTGGAGGGAGAAATCCTTGTCACTCCCCTCTCCTCTGAAGCTATTCCTTGGCGTAGACCCGGGACTATAGAAAATTTCCCCACTCCTGCACAAAGAGAAGCTCAGGCTGACTTGAGTTCGTTAGCTTTCTCCTTGAATCCTCTTTTGTTTCCCACTCCACTTCGGGACTCATTCCCAGTAGCCCCTTCGCGAACTCCTTCTCCTCCGAATTCTCCTCCACCTAATATCCCTATGGCTGGTGCTAATCCCCCTCCAAATAGAATGGACGCCATAGTTGTTTCCCGATATGCTCCCTTAGTCCTACCTCAACCTATGCATCCTCTCCCTGTTGGAGACTATTTGAAGTATATGTCCAAGTTTACTGGGGAAGGGGACATAACTGCTGAAGAGCATCTGGCTACTTTTTACAGTTATGCAGACAACCTGAACATTGAAAATGAAGATGTCTGGATGAGAGTCTTTGTCCAGAGCCTGGATGGCGAGGTCAGGAAATGGTTCAAAGGATTGGCCCCCGGATCTATTGTTGGGATCGAAGCCCTGGATAGTGCTTTCCTGAGGCAGTGGGGAGATAGGAAGGATTTCATGTATTACATGACAGAGTTCGGGTCTTCAAAGAAAATGGATGGAGAGTCTGTCTCTGACTTCTCCAAAAGATTCAATAAGATGTATAATAAAATTCCTGCTGAAATAAAACCCTCAGAAGCCTCGGCCAAAATTTCTTATGCTAGTGCATTTGACCCCGATTTCTGTCTTTTGTTGAG
>SNQJ01S0007673.1:1681-14269 GCA_010110895.2 Picea sitchensis
AATTAATAATCAAATATTATCATATAAATATAAATATCTTTAACTATGATAAAAAATAATTTACCTCTGATCCAATTAAACTATGATAAAGTTTTAATGTATCTCCTATCCAATAACCTATGATAAATTTTTAATTAACATCACATTGTAGAGAAGTTTCCTTCCATGCAATATATTATGTTAATTCAAAATTCCTATTTTTGTGATAAACGAAAAAAGTTCATTAGAATTTTTCTGAAAAAACTTGACCAAAATATCCATTTCACAATGTGTTAAAGTTGCATTTTGATGAACATAAATCGATCTTGCAATGTATTTAAACTCAACATTTCAATGTGAAAAACATTACCCGACATCACAATGTCACGAACATATCCCAAAATTTCATTTAAACATAACCTTTCACCAACATCGGAAGGAGATGCAATCCTACATAATTCGATGTCGCAATGTCACAAACATATCCCGCTATTGCAATATGAGAATTATGCCCTGTCATCGTAATCCGATGTAGGCCATACTTATGTTGATATAATCCTTGTGACCTAACCCAACCCTTCATCTATGTCACAATGCGACATAACCATTGAGGAACATATTGATTCCTTATAATCCAACCTAGTTGAATATCAGAATGAAACATCACCATTCTCGAACATCTCACTTTAACATAACTCTTAAGGAACGTTTCTATTTGAGATAACCATAAATGAACACGCTATGTGGTGTAATGTTACAATGTGACTAAACCCAACATATAGTTACATGAACATTGCAATGAGATTCCCATGGATAAACCTTACTATGTGATGAACATTTCCCTATGTTGTGATGCGTTGAACATTTCTCTACGTCACGATGTGTTGAAAATTTCCCAACGTTGGTATGTGATGAACATAGCCCAAGGTCACACTGTCACTATCATATCCCAATGCTGCAATGTGATGAACATAAATGAAGATGGCATTGTGATGAACATAGCACAATTGTCACAATGTGATGAACATATCATCATGTTCCAATGTGACACACTTATCTTGACATCAGAATGTGAAAAACATTTCCAAACATCTGAATCTGATGAATAAAACCCATTGTCGCAATGTGATGTACGCAACCCAATGTGGCAATGTGAGAAACATAGGCCAACATTGCAATGATACAAACATTTCCTAACATCGCAATGTGACGAACATAACTTGATGTCACAATGTGACACACATTTCCCAACATCCCAATGTGACAAACATAATATAATGTCAGAATGAGACGCAAATTTATTTATGTTGCAATGAGACGAGTATTTCTTGATGTCACAATGTGACGAACATTTCCTGATGTCGCAATGTGATGACCATTTTCCGATGTCTCAATGTGCAAAACATTTCTTGACGCCGCAATGTGATGAACATTTCTCAACGTTGCATTGTGACGAACATTTCCTGACGTCGCAATGCGACGAACAATTCCCTACATCACAATGATATATACATTTATCTATGTCACAATGTAATGAACATAACCTAATGTCGCAATGAGACAGACATATCCCGATGTCACAATGAGATAAACATAACCCATTATCACAATGATACAAACATTTCCCAATGCCACAATGTGAAAAACATATACTAATGTCACAATGAGATGAACATTTCACAATGTCTCAATGTTCCAAACATAACTAGATGTTGCAGTGTGATGAACAAAACCTCATGTCACAATGTGACGAACAAAACCTCATGTCGCAATCTGATGAAGAAAATTTGATCAACATTGCAATGTGGTAGTACCATAGTAAATCATGGTTAAACATAATCAACATTGCCCACTATAATGTTTTTCATTGCCAGCCACAACACACGATTTTAACCAGATTATTCATTGCCTCGACAGATAACAAACTAAATAGTTGTTGCCTCACCTGGAACTCACAGGTCTGCACATACCATGAAACACACATTTGGAATGGAATGGTTGCAAGGAAAAACATTTATAATGGGCACCTTTTAGCCTGACATTGATGGTGGGTTCTCAATAGTCTTGAAAGAGTCGAATACATGCTGGTAGGAAATAGTTCCACAAAATAACAATGTCACGTGTTTTTATGGAGTACTTCAGCGGGGTTGGAACCAGAGCTCTAATGCACTCCTCTGGTCATAATTTATTTGGTGGACTTAAATGTGATTATGATGATGATTAACAGTGTGACAAAATTGATTTTTTTAAACCTTAAGAAAATAAGAATAAACAATAAAAATAAATCAAACAATATTAACTAGTTCATTGGAATATTTAATGATAATATGTCTATATATATATATAACATTAAGTAATGACTTAACAACACACTTTGTTACCCACTATCCTACACCTCAAAACTTCAGAGACAAATAGCCAAACAATATTAATAAAGATAAACAATAAAAATAAATCAACCAAACATTCATTTGAAATAGTAATATGTCCAAATAGCCAAACAATATTAATAAAGATAAATAATAAAAATAAACCAAACAAACATTCATTAAACAATATTAATAAAGATAAACAATAAACAATAAACCAAACAAACATTCATTAGAATAGTAATATGTCCAAATGACAAATATTCAATCTATAATTTCATAACTTTAATGGTAATATGTTAAATGGAAAATATTCAATCTTTAAACCAAACAAACATTCATTAGAATAGTAATATGTCGAAATGGCCAAACAATATTAATTGATTCATTGGAATATTTAATATAATATGTCCAAATGACAAATATTCAATCTATAATTTCATAACTTTAATGGTATTATGTTAAATGGAAAATATTCAATCTTTAAGCATAACTTTTCCTTCTTTATTTTGTCAATAACTTTTTATTATTTATAACTTTTTATTATTTTCTAAAAGGTAAATTATTTTAATTTTAAATTTATTAAATAGAAAGATGATTAAAAAATTTTAAATATATATTTTTTATTATTTAATATAATAAATTAATTAACAAATTAATTCATATGTACAATCAAATAATAATTTTTTTAATAGTTGAATACAAATAATTGGTTTTGATGATTTTAAGTAGCTCTACGTTGATTTAATTAAATGTTGTTAAATATATTTAATTAAATGTTGTTAAATATATATGTGATAAAATTTATGATGTCTATATCATATCTAATGTAAGAATTCTCATTACTTTTAATACAATAATCTTAAAATTTAAATTTTTTAATTAAAAAATAATAATTAAAAAATTAAATTAAAACTTTTATCTGAAACAATTATGATTTGAAGGTGGCCCGTTAAAACAATAGATAATACATAGTTGATGTTGAAATTTTTATCACAAATATTGTTATTAAGATTTTTTTAAGAGTAATGAAATTATACAATTAGTGAATTTATATTTTATATAATTAAGAGTAAGGTATGTATTATAATTTCCAAAACAAAAATTGCAAATGTGTTTTTGGATTAGTGTAGTGATATATTTTATGGAAATTGTAAATTTATAATATCATAAATTATTTTTTATAATTAAATTAATATTAATAAATTGTTTGTAGTATTCAATTTTGTTTTATTATGTTTTTGTTGGATATATATAGTGATTAGTTAAGTTTATATTAGAGTAATATTTTATTGATGCATAATTGTTTTATTATGTTTTTGTTGGATATATATAGTGATTAGTTAAGTTTATATTAGAGTAATATTTTATTGATGCATAATTGATGTTGAGTTATATTTTTTGGATTATTCTTTTTTGCTATTTATTTCAATTATGATTGGGTTTTGGCATTGTTGAAGTTGGCCTCAAGGTTTGGAGTGTAAGGGATGATGACAAGATGATATATGCTTCCTATGTTGTCCTAGGACAAGGATTAATTGAGGAATCGATTCTTAATTGCTTCACTAGTTGAGGTTGTTAATGTTGTTCATCTCATATGTGTTGCATTTTACTCTAGTTGACAAGGACATTTTGTCATTTTTTCTTCAGTTTGCATTTTACTTTAGCCGATGATGACATTTCGTCATTTTCTCTTCGGTTTCTATTCTCTCAAAAGTAGATCTACAAGAATCACATATTACACGAAAAGTAGATATATAGGAATCACAAATTATAGAAAAAATAGATCTATAGAAATCACACATTACAGGAAAAATAGATTTATAAGAATCATAGATTACAGGAAAAGTAGATCTGCAGGAATAAAATATTATAGGAAAAATAGATCTACATGAATCGTTGATTATAGGAAAAGTAGATATGGAGGAATCACAAATTATAGGAAAAAAATATCTGCATGAATATCATATTATATGAAAAGTAGATATGCTGGATCACAGATTAAAGGAAAAGTAGATCTGTAAGAATCACAAATTACAGGAAAAATAGATCTGCAAGAATAGTAGATTACAGGAAAAGTAGATCTACAGGATCACAGATTACAGGAAAAGTAAATATATATGAATATCATATTATTGTTTGAAGTAGGCCAAAGCGGAAAGAAAGGCTATTTTTGGAAGGAAGGCATGCACGAGGAAAGCGACAACTAGAAGGAAGAGCAGGATGCGTGCGTGCATGGAATACCTAACGTCACTAGGGTTAGGGTTTTTGTAATACATTGTAATGGTTGGTGAGCCAGAAAAGTATATATAGAGATGCTTAGAGGCATTTCGGGGAGACCGTATTTTGTAAGGTAGAGCGAGATACTACTTCTTAAGAAGAGATAGAGGCACCAAGAGATTTTTTGTAACCTTTTGTAAGTTGTTGACCGCAACTCTCCTAATTTGGGAAAATAAAGTTGCCTATTGGACATGCGTTAATAGAAAAAAATTTGATATTCAGTCCTTCAATTTCTTCTGATAAGATGTGCCATAGAACAGAGCATTCATACAGAATCAACATTGTTAAACCCCTCAAATTGAATAGAGAAAGTGGTAATTATGTTAATGTTGGGCTCCCGATTTCTAGTTGCTCTAAATGGTCTAATATTCCCAACTTGTTAGGTAATTGTAATAAACCAATATCTAGTAAATTCATATATCTTAAATGAATTTGATATATGATTCCCAGTGGCAAAGATACCAAGTTTCATCAGCCTTTGAAGTCTACATACTCGAGTGTGGAAATATTTCCAAAAATATCGGATGGGATGGAAAGAGAGATGCATTCTCGCAATGATAGATATTGAATATGCAATAACTAAGAGAAAGTATTTGGAAGTTCAGTTAGATTACAACTGCCACATAGATCTACATGTATTAGGTTTGGAAATTGGGAAAACTCAATTGGAATTTGTTAGCACAAGATTGGTTTATGCCTCAACGTTGCATAAATCCTTCAATATTCATTTTGGAAAATGAATACAATTGTTATGGAATATTTTATTTATTTTGGGGAAAATTGAAACTATATTGAGTTATACCCAATATCCAAGTTCAAGCATCAAAATCACTCACGGATTTTTTCTACCCAATCTCACGTAGACACATAGGCGGGCACTACCTAAATTCTGGCAGAAAACGAATTGTGCAAAGTTATTTTACTAGTTTTGAGTCACTAACTTAAAACTTGGATTGTGAACAATTGAGAAGGTATTTTTGAAAACTGGAGGAGGTTTTTGTTCATAACATTCCAAATAAAAAAAATGTCTCTCAAGTTTCAAAATGTCTTATGTTTTGAGAGATATTAGACATAGAAGTGGTGTTACCGAATCTGCACTGTGACGCTACCTAATTTCCTGTAGCAGTCACGGTTTTTGGTATTCACCTTGTTGGGAGGTTGCCACCTGTCAAGGAGGATTCAAATAACTTCTAAAGGACCAGCTAGATGTCAAGGTACACCTTCACCTAATATTTATCTCCAGCAAAGGCCTCATTCATGATGTGGAAACAATTTATTAATGACTTCCAACAAATTCCTGAAAATTAGCAGTTTGTTGGATTTTTGTCTCTTTGATTGTTGCCACCTATCTCCAAGGTTTAGAATCCAATGGAGGAGATGGGATTTGACCTCCTAAGGTTATTTGGATTCTATTTTCTATTTAAGGAAGGAGATATCTATTGTATAAGGGGATTCATGAGACAAGAGAGGCTAGAGAGAGATGTAGCAGGCAGTTTTCATGTGTGTGTTCATTTGTAAGCCTGCGGGCATTTTAGTATTGTAAGAATTACTACTATTGGAGACTCATGCGAGCTGTGATTTCAGATTGTAACTCTTTTTTTTATATTTCTTCTTATTTGAATATATTTCATATTTGAGTATCAAAGTTTGTCAATGATTTATGGATCCCTAAGCAACAGAGGATTTGTTGTATTTTGGCCATCAATCATTGTTTATATTCAAGTATTTGTTGATTCATTAAATTGAGAGGATCTATGTTTAGTGAACATTCTATATTATGTTTTACCTCTTCATTCTTCCACCTATCAGCATATAATCTTGTTTTATGTTGAGCATATTTTGTGCCTTCGATGAGTAGGATGTTTGTGACTCCATTGCCCATTGGTGTAGCCTACTGATCTACAGTTTGCAACCCTCTCTCTTTCTTTATCCATCTTGTTTATCCACCTATTCAAAACCAAAATTATCTTTTACATTCTGATGGGTGTTGAGCTTACACTTTAGCAGTCAAAGTGTGACTTTCAGTGCAAACATAATTGGCGCTGTTGCCGGGGACAAATTTGAGCTGATTGAAAATATCCCTGGGAAGAACGACACTGCACAACTCCAACTTTAGATGGTGACTAAAGTTGGACACCTTCAAGACTGCACATTCACCATGGCAACCCCATTTTTTAGAATGTGTTGGTGACTCCATTGGGGATGAGACCAATTAAATGGATATGAAGGCTATCCTGGCTAGGAGGCTTGCCCCACTCAATTTCTCAGCCATAGATGGTTATCCACATCCTGTGCCTCAAATTGATGAATGGCAAGATATGTTGCCCATATTTTATGAAGGTGAGGATGACAACCCTTTTGAGCATGTTCATGAATTTCATGCTTTGATGCAGTAGCTTGACATCCATCATGAAGATATATTGATGAAAATGTTCATGTATTCATTGGAAGGAAATGTGAGGCAATGGTATATAACACTCCCTGCTTCTAGTATTTCCTCTTTGAAGGACTTTCATGATGTTTTTTATTCTCATTGCAAGATAATTTATCCAGCTGAAAGACTTTTTGAGAATTGTTGTGAGGGGTATGCATCATATATTCAGGATTCAGCAAGTGATTCCTCTAGCGGTGATGATGAAGAAGATGATTGTAGAGAGTAGGAATTAGATGATGAGTTTCATAATTCGTTTCCTAAATTTGAAGAACAAATGCATCATTCATGTCAAAATCTAGGCCCCCAAGAGAAAGATCAATATGGACAATCCATCATTTCCTTTTCTCCTCCTTTTATCAATTCTTTAAGTCAAGAGGTCATCTTAGGTTCAGATTTATTTCATCATAAGAATAGTGTTGCAGCTTGTCATGAACAAATTCATAGCTTACCAGTTGTTATTGTAATCCCTCCTATTGTTAATGAACCAATGTGTCATGATTTGCCAAGTTTTGATGACTATGAGGATGTTTTCAATGAACAACCAGTTGTCCCAGCTATTTTACTAATCCCTTCAACCATTAATAGTCAAATGGTCATTGATTCACCTTTGTATGATGATTATGAAGATGATTTCCATGAACAGTCTGTTGAATACCTTATATCAGATAAGTACCCTTCACATCAAAGAAACAATAGCTTGTTTCAACCCTCATGTCATATTTTTGTTGCTGAAAAAGATGATAATCTAATTTTAGAGGGTGAAAATATGAGAAATTGGGACCATAAGCCAAGCTATGATGAATATCCCTCACAATTAGAAGATAAGACATAAGAATGTAGTTTCCCAAGCACTTCTAATTGTGATGAACTTCCCTATCAACCCCCTATTCCTCTTGAAGACACAATCTTAGTTTCATCAAGTAGCCAAGATAAAATGCCATGTGATCATATGAGAAAGGTTGAAATTAAAGAAAGACAAGCATCACTAAGCCATTTTCCTAATACACCTCATGACCAAGAGTGGACCAAGGCCATATGCATTGAGGATGAATCAGAAAATCATCAATCCATACAACAACCAAGAACAGTGGAGGAAGGACCTAATGCAATACTTTTCCTTTTTACACAAAGCAATGTCGCAGGGGCAAGTATTGATGATGTTTTTGAGGATCCATTTACAGACTGTCTGCAAGAAGAAAGTGGGCCTAGGCTCATTGATTTCTTCAATGGAAAGTGTATTGCCAAATGTTTCTTTGACGTGCCTTCAAGTAAGAATTATCTCTGGTGCTTATGGAAGCACATTTCAAAGCTTCAAACAATTGAAAAAATGATGAAATGGCTTCATTGGTTGTTTCATGTAACTTGAATGCTTCATTTTCCCAATAATTAGAGTAGGTGTGTGCAATAAGATTGCTAAACAAGCATCATTTTCATCATTTTTGTTAGTTTTAGTTTTCATTTGCATTTGGTTTCAGTTGAAGTTCACAGATTGTAGAGGTTAAAGGTTGGGAGTAGCCCCAGGATAAGGCACTGAAAATACAAGAGTTCTTAGAGACTCACAGGGAGGACTCTATCCCCCATGGACCCTATGTTAGCACAAGATTGGTTTATGCCTCAGCATTGCATAAATCCTTCAATATTCATTTTGACAAATGAATACAATTGTTATGGGGTATTTTATTTATTTTGGGGGAAATTGAAACTATATTGGGTTATGCCCAATCTCCAAGTTCAAGCATCAAAATCACTCACCGATTTGTGCTACCCAATCACACTCAGACACACAGGCGGGCGCTACCTAAATTCACTACCTAAATTCTAGCAGAAAAGGAATTGTGCAGAGTTATTTTACCAGTTTTGAGTCACTAACTTAAAACTTGGATTGTGAACAATTGAGAAGGTATTTTTGAAAATTAGAGGAGGTTTTTGTTCATAAAATTCCAAATAACAAAAAACTCTCTCTTTTTTTCAAACTACGTCATGGTTTGAGAGATATTAGACATAGAAGTGGTGTTACCGAATCTACACAACGACGCTACCTAATTTCCTGTAGCGGTCACGGTTTTTGGTATTCGCCTTTTTGGGAGGTTTCCACCTATCAAGGAGGATTTGAATGGCTTCTCAAGGATCAGTTGGATGTCAAGGGACACCTACACCTAATATTTAGCTCCATCAAAGGCCTCATGCATGAGGTGGAAACAATTTATTAATGACTTCCAACAAATTCCTGAAAATTAGCAGTTTGTTGGATTTTTGTCTCTTTGATTGTTGCCACCTATCTCCAAGGATTAGAATCAAATGGAGGAGATGGGATTTGAACTCCTAAGTTTATTTGGATGCTATTTTCTATTTAAGGAAGGAGATCTCTATTGGAGAAGGGGATTCATGAGCCAAGAGAGGCTAGAGAGAGATGTAGCATGCAATTTTCATGTGTGTGTTCATTTGTAAGCCCGTGGGCATTTTAGGATTGTAAGCATTAATGCTATTGGAGACTCATGAGAGCTGTGATTTCAGATTGTAACTCTTTTTTTTATATTTCTTCTTATTTGAATATATTGTAGATTTCAGGATCAAAGGTTGTCAATGATTTATGGATCCCTAAGCAGTAGAGGATCTGTTGTATGTTTCCCATCAATCATTGTTTATATTCAATTAGTTTTTGATTCATTAAATTGAGAGGATCTTTGTTTAGTGAACATTATATCTTATGTTTTCCTTCTTCATTCTTCCACCTATCAGCATATAATCTTGTTTTTTTTTAGCATCTTTTGTGCCTTCGATGAGTAGGATGTTTGTGACTCCATTTCCCATTGGTGTAGCCTAGTGATCTACAATTTGCATCCCTCTCTCTTTCTTTATCCATCTTGTTGATCCACCTATTCAAAACCAAAATTATCTTTTACATTCTGATGGGTGTTGACCTTACACTTTAGCAGTCAAAGTGTGACTTTCAGTGCTAACATAATTGATTGTAGGAATACTAGATTTTTTAGCACGAGCTTGGTCAAGGTTTTCACGCCCATTCCCTTTATAAAGCATAAAATAGAAGGAACCATGGCCCGGAGAAAAATTCCAAGGTGAGAGCTGATATCTAAAAGTGGGAGCTGAAATCTCAAAGTGTGTAACTGCTGATGGATGAATCTGCTCTCTGAATCTGGTGGTTTTGGGATGACCAAAAATTGAATGGATAGCAGAAGCTGATGTATTCTACTAAATGGAGGTGGTGGTTTAAGGAAGACCACAAACCAATCTGGTGGTTTAAGGATGAACACAAACTATGGAACCCTGCTCTTGGCTCAATGGTTCCTGGAACATTTCTAAAGTTAGCTAGAAACTGTCAGTTGATGTCTTCTACTAATTGGAATTTCTCTCGATGTTGGTTTAAATATGACATTAAACTGTGATGTAGAAGAAGCTGAAAGTCTTATACCAAGGGGAGGTTTAAGGAAAACCACAAACCATTGTCTAGTAGAAGCTGTAAGTCTTCTACTAAGTGGTGGTTTAAGGAAAACAACAAACCAATCATGTTCGTTTATTAGTGCTAGACTGATAGGACTTCAAAACTGGAATCCTGATTATCAATCACTGATGTTGTTCCCCTCTGTCAAGGACAAGGTGAGAAGATGAAAATATGTCCACTGCAATATGTGTCAATACTTGAGAATGGATTTGTCGATATGAAAGAGATATCTTCTTGGCTATTGATGACCATCACCATGAAGGAATCCACCCATAGTGGTTCTTTACTCTTGCAGTGGTATTGTGTTTAAAACACCTATATGAAGGATGATTTTGCTTTCCACATTGCTTGCAAGGATGCAGATCAAAGCACTGATCTTCAACATGGCCAACTCACTGACAATGTTGGTGTTGGCACAGGCCATTTGGGGGAACAACACAAAAATCAAGGAAGATAGTTAGAAAAGGGACCAGAAAAGGAGCACGTACCGGATAACAAGGAAAAACAACGTGGATAAATAGGGAAGGAAAAAAGAAGGATGTAGATCAACCGCACGCAAGAAGTTAGAAAGTGGACAAACCTAACTCACCTTGGGTTAGTGGGTTGGGGTTTTGGTCATTATTATAACGAGTTTTAACCCATTTTTGTAGTATAAATATGTATTCTAAGATCTGAGGAGATCTAGTTAGAGTTTGGATGGTGTGTGTGTTGAGTTATTGAGCTAGTTTTGAAGATGAGTCTTTTTTTGAGAGAGAGATATTCATTGTAACTGAGGGGAAGGTCGCAAGTTGTGGAACTTGGTGTAACACACCCACTATCATTATTTAAAAAAAAATTGGGGTTAATCTCCCACAATGGGGAATCTCTAGAAACCCTCATTAGCGAAGTGCCAATCCCTGGTTCAATATCGGGATTCGGGGTTTCAAAAGTCAAAATTCATTCACCCCCATAACTCACGATCCTCCGGATTCCGAAGCACTCCTTAAGCATACGCTCCCTAGGCTAAGCATGTGATTCACTATCTTTACGACCGTGGTCTTACCTTCTTTCGGGGCTACTCCTATTGGAGTTTCGGGATTTCCGATGTCGTAATTCTCGAGTCCTCAGAACTCGTGACTCTCCGATCCCCGATATGCCCCTAATGCATTAGCCCTCTCGGCTATACAATAGCCCATGTGACCATTTACCATGGGACCAACGCCGTATAACCTCCCATCGGGATTTTGGCATTTGTGATGACACGAAACACATGTCCATGGGATTCGCGATTTCCCGATTCGCGACGCGCCTTTCTGATCACGCTAGCCCCACTGGTTTAGCCCCTAGTCCACATGACCAACTCTGTGACCACTACCTTATCCCTGTCGGGGCTACGAGGTTTCCATGTCACAGGACCCACGTCCACGAGACCCGCAGTATCCCGATTCCCGACTTTCTCCGGGTGCTTGACACGCGTCCTCCCTACAGCTCCGTCCTCCTCCGCTACTGGGCTTGACAGCTGGCTCCCACTCATCGGGGTTTCTCGGTTCGCGATTCTGTATGGCAGGAGTTTCTTGCATTCGAAAACCCCGATATGCCGAACCCCGACTATGTTAGATCCACTGACAAGCGTCCCTCACATGATGGACGGTCCTGATTGTATCGGAGAATCGCGTATCGCGATTTCCTTGTGCACAAATCTCTTGTCTCCGGGAACCCCGATTCCCCGATATCTGACTCTTCGGGATCTTCTGCCACGTGTCCCTGCTGTTTGGACGGCTCAGATCCCATCGGGGAATCGCGGATCACGATTTCCTATTACAACGGTTCTACTCCCTAATTCTCCGATGAGAGAAATCCCGAAGCCTCCCAGAACGTTGACACGTGTCCTGTCGAGATCGACGGCTAGAACTCTTTCTCTGCACATTAGGGTGTAACTCCAGGGCACTTTCTCGAGATCTGACGGCTGTCGGGATTATGATCTAGGATCCGACGATTCAGATCATTCCTCCTACACACTTCCCTACCAGAGGCTATACTCCGTGCAACTCTTCCCGATCCAACGATTTACCGGATTTCTACTCCAG
>SNQJ01S0007673.1:14279-35085 GCA_010110895.2 Picea sitchensis
ATATCAATGAAGTTACATGAATTATGTTGGTGGATCATTTGAGAAAATTTTCTGGAAAAAGAGAGCTTGGTGAAGTTGTTGCATCTACATCTATGGTTGTAAGCACTTTGCTTTGCTTTCATTAATATAAATATGTTCATTCTGGGTGAGTTTTTCTTAATTTGTTTTACTATTTTTTGAATTTCTGGGTGGCTCAAGGCCCCCCTTTAGGCCATACCAGAGTGCCAACACTCCCCTATAGTGTCTTGGGGAGCGTTGCAACACTTTGTGCACCCCTCTGGGGGAGCGCTAGTCTCTTTTTTGAGAGTTTTTGCCTTCTTCTGCTCAGTCTTTTGCATCCTTTTTTGTAGATATCTTTACCCAGAGTCTGTGGTTGGTTTGTGAAGTTGTTTGGATTAGTTTTTTATGGTTTTTTATGCTTATAACTCCCTATTGTCTTGATTGTACGTTGAAACCTTTTTTCAGAAACGTGAGATTGTCTTTTCCAACTACTTTTTGTCAGGATAGTTTTGAGTGATTTCTCTTTATCCCTATCTTTTCTTGGATTCTTCTCTGCATTTTATTGTATTCCTTGAATGCTTGATTGGTTGTAGAATCCTTTATGGTGTTATTGTTTGTTAGAACAAGTCTCTACTTGTTTTCTTTCATACCTCACTACCTTGAGTGCATGCTTTGTTTGTGGCCCTTTTTCTTTGTGTCTTTTGCATCTACATAGGACTCTTTCTCCTAATTGAAAGTAGTGTTTCATTGAAGGTTTTGTATTTAATTTATGTATACATCATAATCAAACAAAGAAGATAAATGCATTCTTTCTTTTGGGTAGTGAAACTAGCTTGCATTTTAAGTAGCAGAATTGCATGTTTTTTGGCATTTTGGGACATTGTGCATCTGGAATGATGAATGTTTTCTCCTTCTCGTAGCATAGCTTTCATCAAAATAAAAATATTGCATATTCATCTCTTTGCATAAATTTTGAGTCAGTCAAAACACTATATTGTCCACGCCATTTTCCTTTTGAGTAACAACGACCTTAAAAATAAAGCGCTAAACTAAAAATTGATTATACATTTTTATATTTTCTGGTAGAAAACCTACATCAGATTAGTTGTAGGGATTTGGAATAGGTGTGAAACATAAATTTACAAGGATGAAAACAAACATAGAATCTTGTGTTAGGGAGTGGTGAAATACAATTTCTACATTTTGTCCTGGGAAGCCCTTCTCACACGAGGATCAAACCTAAGGTCACATTAAGACTGGTAGAGTTACTCACCCTGCTTTGTTCGTCTTGGTGTAGAGATTGTGCATATTATGGGGGTCACTTGAAGGTATACCCACAATGATGAGTGGAAGCCTTTCAAGTTGATTTCGGGCCAAATACCCTACCGTTGCGCATGGATCAGACTGTCGATTGTTTCCCCAGGAATCACTATTGTAGTTGGTAACCTTAGTGGCCTATCTCTTTAAGGTCTTTACACAAGGTGACCATGGATGGGAAAGTATTCACGGTACTTGGAATCGATGTTGTCCAAACTCACTATTCTCATTATTGTCACCTTTGTACTCGTATGGATGAGGCTTCTTCTCTTTTTGAAAAGATTAAAATCCCAACTGGTTATCATAATATTTCTCCCAACCCATCGTTATTTGATGGAATGGTCAATACAGTTCCATCTGCGGTCAGTCTAGTTGATCAGGTGGTCAGTCTAGTTTGATCCTCGATTGAACCACTAACCAAAGTAGTCGATCTAGTTTTGTCATCGATCAACCCCACTTTTTCTTTGAAAAGTGAAATCCAAGTGACTGATCTAGTCCCTTTATTGGTTAGTCCCACCCTTCATTTGAAGAGTGCCAATGTGGTTAATCCCACTCCTCCTCTGACGAGTGCCAAAGTGGTTTCTCTGGTCCCTTCATCGGCCAGTCCGGTTGATCATGTCGTCAATCTGGTCACGTCCTTAGTTGAACCAGTTGACAAATTGGTTGATTTGATCCCATCTTCAGTCGATATCTCTCTCTTGTTAGAGAGTGAAACCCAAGCGGTCGATCCATTTCCACCTATTGAGTCCATTCTCCCCTTGGAGAATGAAACCCAAGTGGTCAATTTGATGTTGTTATCAATTGATCCTACTCTCCCGCTAGAGATTAAACCTGATTCTACCCAAGTTTTTCTCGTTGATAAAGAATCTACCGTGCTGGGGGGCATTCATCCTCCTGCTGTGAAACCCCCTCCAAGTAATGAGGCCATCATTTTTTATTGGGGTGCGCTAACTGGAGCTCATCTTCCCTCTCACATTCCTTTCAAGATTATAGTACAGGTTTATGGTGGGACATTCCTCATGCGTTGATGGATGAAGGTTCATCCGTTAGTATTTTGTCCTCTATTGCTTGGAAATATTTGGGTTATCCTCAACTTGCGCCGGTTACCCAAACTCTGTTCACTTTTAACAGAAGAACTATTCACCCTTTAAGGATCCTTCCCCATTTTCCTATAACTTTGGGAGGGAGAACTATCTTTATTGACGTTATGGTAGTCCAGGACCACTTGGATTTCGATTTACACCTTGGGAGAGATTATGTCTATTGTCAGCATGTTTTTAGACAGAGGAAAAGTATGCGTATTTTTCATTGATAGCAAAGATCAACACGATCAAATGGCGAAGATCAACACGATCAGTAGCGTAGCGATAATGGAAATATCAACTGTGTAAGCTCAGAAGGAGGAAAACAATCAAAGCATGTTTCATTTTAGAGTTTCGTAGATCGAGAAATCCAAAGGAAAGAGGTTCAAACTCGCGATATGCAAAATTGCGATAACAATCCTGACCGTTGGAGTCATAGGACATGTGGCAAGCGATTGGAATTTCGCTGACTTTCACATTGGAGGAGTCAACGGAGCATTGTGTGGGAACTTGTGATATGCGAGATCACGAAAAAGATCTAGACCGTCAAATCATCGAGATCGTGGATCGTTGATCAGGCATGACGAAGGCCCGTGAAGTTGCGAAATCACGATAAGATCTTGACCGTTGATCCAAGAGGGACATGTGGCGAGGGATTAACGTTTCACTGACTGGAAAGTTGAAGGAGCGAAGTGCTCGTTTGATTGGCGAGTGGTCATATCTCGTGGTCACATTGTCGAGAGCTGGAGAGTAGAGCTAGAGAAGCCAAGCTCTATTTCATATTTCGTGACATGGAGAGTCGAGAGGACTCATCACAAAATACCCGAGACATGAAAGTGAGAAATGCGTTTTCAAATAAGGATGTGGTCACAGCCAGTGGTTACATATGCAGAAGATGGAGGAAGAAGCTAGCGGTGTTAAGCTCCATCTCAGAGTCTCGGTGATCACGACTTGGAGTATTGATATAATTCATCACAGGAATCGCGATATGTGAGATCGCGATGAGATCTGGACCATTGGATCATTGGAGATCTCGACCGTTGATCATGCTTGATAAAGTTCATAAATTCATGAAATACGAAGCGCCTTTTGGCGCAGCCTGTGGTCACCACTAGTGGTCACGTGAGGGGAAGAAGCTAGCGGTGCTAAGCTCCATCTCGGAGTTTTGACGATAATGAATTGGAGTGTGGAGACCCTTCATCACAGGAATGTCGAGATGCGAAATCACGAAATTCAAACTTTGTTTAGCGCTCGGTCACAGCTAGTGGGCATATGAGATAAATGCGAAATCCTGCGGATTTAATCTAACGGTACTGGTTAATTGGAAACTTGATCGAAGGGTTACTATTTCACCTCACAGGTAATCGATCAGTTATGATTCAGTTAGCAGAACTGAATCATGATTCTTGGACGGTTGGCGATTTAGTTGCTGATGCGTTTTCTTGGAGATTCAAGGTGTAACTGAATAGGTGGTACAGGATAAAAATGGAGATGCAATGACTATGGGGGGTTGTTTGTTCTGAATGAAAAATGAATTGACCTGTAAGAAAATGGAAAATTACAGTATGCACAGTGTGAGACTGACAGTATGCGCAGTGTGAGATAAAACTCAGAGATGAGTAACAGATGAGGAATAGACAGAAGCAATAGAAGAATTGCAGAACAACTTGAAGCAAAGAAGAATTGAAGAACAAACAGAGGAAGAGAAGAAGTGCAGAACAGACAGAGGAAGAGAAGAATTGCAGAATAGACAGAGGAAGAGAAGAATTGCAGAACAGTTAGAAGAAGACCAGATTTACAGAACAGAGAAGAAGTGGTAAGAATCGATTTATCTATGTTGTTGGTTATTCAATCATTTATTTATAATCAGGGAGGTAGGGTGGTTCTAGGGAGGACTATGGTCCTATGATATTCGAGTTGGTGCTTGAATATTGGGAGTTGTAGCTTCCATCTAGTTGTGGCTAGAAAACAGGGTGGCAGGGTGGTGCTTGGGAAAACACAGAGTTTTCTATATGCAAGTTGGTGCTTGTATAAGTGGAAGTAGGTGCTTCCATCCAGTCAGTGCTGGAACACTCAAGGATTTGGTGCTTCCTTCTAGTGGGTGCTAGAGAAACCAGAGAATTGGTGTTCTCAAACAAGCTGGATCTTGTAAAACAGAGGTAGTAGCCTCATTTTGAGTTGGTTCTCAAACATAGAAAATGTACAGAACTTAAAAGACTGCTTATCATTTCGAAGAAGAAGAGGTTTTCTCCCTTTATGGGTTTCCTCGTGAAAATCTGTATCTGTGTATATCTTATGTGTGACTGATGCTCATTATTTATGTTGTCCATATGTTGTATAATATTGATGATCACTTGAATAAAGATTAAGAATGGTTTAATAGACTTAAAATTGTTTAAGCACAATAACAACTAATTCACCCCCGCTCTCAGTTGTCTTAGTAATTTCAACATCTATGACATGAAATCTATTGTGTCCACTTTTTTTCGTGTGATATCTTTCCTGCACGATGGAAGAATGGTGACTATTGATCAAATTTCGTTTGTTGGCCCTGACTTGATCATCAACACAATGAACTCCCTAAACGAGTCTTATATGCAATCGGTATCACCGCTGCCATAGGTCAATTATGTGGCGTTGTATCCCATGAATTCAAGTTCCAATGACATAGATCCGGTAGTTGACATGGTGATCTCTTCGGTAGGGCTATTGGAGCCTAATATCCTTACCCCTGACGTGACCCTTGACATGTGTTCCTTCTGGAGCATTCTTCTTACATCCAGTGAATATATATCAGAATCCATGACCGAGTTTTGTCCTTTGAAATGGTTTCCTTCCAGAGCGTTATCCTCTTGGAATCCATGATAAATAAGGAGTTAATGAGCATAGTTTCTCTTATTTGTGGCAAGTTCGTTAAAAAATGAAATAGAGGCTATGAGCATAGTTTTCCTTCTCTATGGAAATATCGTTAAAAAATGAAACAGAGGCTACGAGCATAGTTTCTCTTCTATGTGAAAAGCTTGTTAAAAAATGAAACAGAAATCCGGAGATTCAACCCGGAGCCCTGAGCATAGTTCTTTGTTGTGTCAAGCTCATTAAAAAATGAAACAATCACCGCTCCTACCAAGTTAAGTCTTTCTCCAGATCTCGTACATGTCGAGTCGAGTCTTTCATTAGGTCTCACATTTGAGCCTTCATTTCACCCACCCTTATCCTTTTTCTCCATCTAGTAGAGAAATTTCCAAATTGGTGACAACCTCAAAGTCGGTGAATGAATTGAAGCTTGGGGGGAATGTCTCTAGCCTTCGATGATCATTCTGGAGTTAAGCCACTAGATTTTCAAGCTGGGGGCATACCAAGCTTAGTATTTGTTCTTTCTCATGCTCGAAAATACATGAGAATGTAACTGAGTAGACTTTTATCACTTTTTCAGACTCGTAAAGGTTATATGAAAAAGGAACCCCCTGGAATCTCCTTTAAGTTCTTTTCAGACTCTCTAAACATGAAAATATTGTCGAGTGATCTTGCTTCCTTTCACACTCGTTAAAAGGTTTGAAAGGGCATCTTTCGAGTGATAATTTATCTCTTTTTCGGCCTCGCGAGACTAACATTACGAAAAAGGACAACCTTGGAGTCATCTTTAAGTTCTTTTTAGACTCTCTAAACATGAAAAATCACTGATTTTACCCTCTCTGGACTCGTTAAACAATCATACATTGAAGGGACCATATGGGACCGAACCCTTGCTTCTTCCAGATCATTAAATAAATGAAGAGGGACTTATCTAAGGTGAGTTGTATCGAGCATGTTTTACCATCCTAAAGCTCATTAAATCAAAATGTGGTACTCGTCTATCTGGATGGGGGAAAAATTGAAGGAAGCAAGCCAAGCAGTTTTTGAGAACATTACCAATAACTCTTACAGTCTCCCTTGAAAATGACACTTTGTCTTTGCACGCATTTCAAATCCGCTGAACCTCTGCACTGAACCAATCCTCTGAGTTTTCTTACTCCTTTGGGTCACCCGACGAAATTCACAGTATCCATTGCATCATCATGTTTTGGTCCATGTCATGCTTCTGTTGTTGTGCCTCAGTGTTCAAGGGAAGCATCTTCCTCGAGCGTCAACAATCACAAATTTTATGTTTCAATACCTGTGTCAGTCCATGTTCATTTGATATACCAATTTACATATCTGTGTCAGTTTCGTGTCATTGATGGGGGATACATCAAGTCCCTCTTGAGACGAGTTTGTTCTTGTCGACTTCAATAGATTATCCAGGAACTTGACTTAGAAACCCATTAGTACCTTCAGACCTGCATGCCTCAATGGCAGGCCTCCTCACTTTCGATAGTGGGTTTACATCATTGACCCCTGTTCGGTTTATTCTACGAATGTTTGAATTCAACTCATCTATTCACATTCGCTGGAATGTACTAGGGTACCTTGGGAATCATTGACATCAATGGTGATTTCCCTCGCACTTGTTTACATTATTGACTGGTAATCAAGCGGTTTCTACCATGTTCGACATCAGGGCATCTATTCACATGGTTAGATTCGTACTACATCGGGATCAGTAAGAATACCCAGGGTTGAGTGACCACTCTGATATGTACTTTTCCTAGGCTGCAACAAAGTTTCTCTTGAATATTGACACACATACTGTCACATAGATCCACTTTGTATTGATTCGTGGCTATGTCTTGACGTCTCATAGATCCACAATGTATTTTTCATCGCAACGATTAGTTCATGTCATGGAAGTATAGATCCACATTGTATCTTTGGTGGCTATACCTTTTTGTTAATACAATTATGGATCCATAGTGTATCTTATGGCGACCATACCTTGCAAGTCTTTATCACCCAAGCATACATATTCCTGCCTTGGGTTTGAAACATGTCGTAATATTTGTTGATGGTTGTGTGCATATTTTACCAGGATTCTCTGCGTCCATACCCTTGCTTGAAAAATTCTACAAAGTACTTCAGTCACCAGTTCTCGTCTTTTGACTTCGCACTTTGGGGGGAAATCTGTTACACATCAAATTTACTCATTACAATGATGACCTATTATCGTCATTACAAGTGTCGCAAGTGTCTCTTTTTATCCATAAGTGTCACAAGTGTCAAAGACATCATACAGTCATATTTCCCATGTCATGTCTCGGACGACATCACAAGGACACTTGAGACACCCTCAAAGACTGGTTTAAGAAGGATAAATCATCTGATGAGGAGTACAAATAATTTTCCATAGAAAATACCACATGAAAAATATTTTCAAGGTAAACGGTCTCCTACCCACTGCTAGGGAGTGCCAACGCTCCCTACCCCTCTTTGGGGGAGTGTTGCAACACTCAGGACACCATTCTAGGGGAGCGTTTGGCTTTTTTGAAGGAATTTTGGGCAGCGCTCCCCTGCTCACTGTCAGGGAGTGCCAGCGCTCTATATCCTCCTTTGGGGGAGAGATGGTTTTTTTGAGAAAATTTTGTGTTGTTGAGGAAAATCAGGGAAACATCCCCTTCATTATGGAAATCAGTTGGATTTGAATCTGAGGTCAAGGCTGGATCTTAGGGAGGATCCACAACTGAAGGAGAAATATTCTCAACCTATCCCAAGAATCTCTAAGGTGTTTGGGTCTCTCCAAGCTTATATAAGGAGGCCTTTTCATGGTAAAAGAATATGGAGATTGAGAGATATACCTAACTTATGATATCACGAGAAATGGTATAATATGGAGTTTAGAGGCATCAAACTTATGATCTCATAAGGGAGATTTGTCAGTGAAAGTTACTCTCATTCTGATCATGAAACTTTTGAGAAAGGGTCTGGACAAAGAGAGATTGGTGAAGTTGTTGCATATACATCATGGTTGTAAGCACTTTTCTATGTTTTCATTAATATATATGTGCTTGGCCTGTTTCCTTCAAGTTTATGTGTATTTCTCATGGACTTGTTCCTTTTGGATAGATCTAGTGTGAAGCTAATCAAGGTAGAATAGGAAATATGTTTTGTCGTTGTTGTTCATTGGATTGTAGGGTTTGATGAAGATCTTGGAGATCAAGATCAACCTGAATCAAGTGAGGAAAAACTTCATAAAAGGTACTCATAAAATTTTCCCTTTCTTCTTTGATTAGTTTAACTTCTTCTAAATGGATGTCAGTGACCAACGTTAGCACCTTTACGTCTTGGTATTAAGAGTTTAGAGCCCAAGAGGGAATCCACTTGTCTGAAGAGGGATTCTCCTATAACAAGGAGCACCTATAACCATAGTAGATGTGAAGAAGGCATTAATAAATGAATTCCAACGACCAAGTTCAGAGGATCAATACATGAATGAGATGATAGAAATCAAACAGAAACAAGGAGATTCGGTTTGGGAAATCGACCAGAATTTCAAGCGATTGAAAGGTAAGTTGAAATACCCCATCACAGATATGCAACATAGACACCTATTCATTAATTCATTATTGGCACATATTAAATATCCATCGAGGTAACAAAATTTCCATACTCAGGATGAGGCTCTGCAAGAAGCCTTACAATTGGAGGAGACTCAGTATAAACATACAGATCCAGTTGTAGAAGAGCTGAGAGTGAACCTTAAGAATCTGACATTTTAGTTGAATTAGAATAAAGGTAAGGAGAAGAGGGAAGTGGTCTGGTGTACTTTATGCAGAAAAAAAGGACATCATAAGAATGAGTTCCCAACATTTGCACAGTACTTGGGAGATGAATTTTTTAATCCCCTACCTACAGGAGGACCATGGTGTGAAATATATAGAACACATGGACATGATTCCTATCATTGTCCCATGATGCAAAAGTACCAAATGGTACATAAGAGCACATTATGCAATTTCTGCAAGTCTATAGGACATGAAGAAAATGATTGCATAACCTTGGAAATGATGAAGGAGATAAACTCATATGCATATAGGATGCAGGATGAACCTATGACAGATCCACATACACATCAGTATAATAATGCGTAGCAGTTTACAATACCACCACAGTATAATAATGCACAACAGTTTGCAACTCCACCTCAGTATAATCAGGTACCACAATATAATACACCACGCGGAGATAATCAAGGTAATAGAGGAGGATTTTGAGGAGGAGGATGTGGAAGAAGAGGATTTGGAAGAGGTAGAGGCCTAGTAACCTTTCACAATTGTCAACAACCTGGAAATTATGCAAGGGATTGTCCACTACTTCCCATGACATGTATGTGTTTTCACGCAATAGATCATAATACAGAATAATGTCCGACACTTCTGATAAATATACAAGAAAAGAAGAATCAGAATAACCATAATGTTCAATGGATTGCCACAAAAACTAGAGAAGATGATGGGAAAAAAATAAATATAGTTACTCGAGGTGGAACCAAGACAGGGGAAGATGCAACAAAGCAGGATCAGAACCAACACTAGTGGGTCAGAAAGAATACAACACCTCAAAAACATTTTGATGCATGTAAAGAAAATGAGACATTCAAGGAGGCTAGACACGTGATTTTGAAGGAGAATATTGCTTCTACTTCAAGTACAAAGTTAGGAGAGGATGTACCAGTATATGATATGCCTAATCTATTTAATTATACCGATAGAGATTAGTATTCAGAACAAGTAAGTAATCTAAGAAACTTTTTGGGGTCTGGTTTGAAGTTATTAAATGATAAATCATCTATACAAATGTTACAAGGTTTGTTAGAAAAATGCAATTCTGGAGAAGAGATACAATTGGAACAAAAGAAAGTAAATCATGTCCGTAGGAAGACAAGAACAAATAGGGAGTTTAGATTGAATGAAAATATTTGAGACTTTATCATGGGTGACATCATATTAGATTTGGGGTCTAAAGTAAATGCTTTGCCGAAGAAAACATGGGAAGCCATGGGGGAACCTACATTGGGATATTCACCTATTCAGTTGAAATTGGACAACCAACATAGAGTGATACCAATTGGTAGATTTTAGTGCATACCAATGGATTTAGATGGTGTGCGCACTATGGTAGACTTTGAGGTAATTGATATAGTGGATAACACTACACCTTATCCAACATTGTTGGGACTGGATTGAGAATTTGACAATCAGGCTATAATCAACTTGAAGACCAGGAAAATGATTTTTGACTTAGGATAATATAGAGTCATTGCATCATTATATCCTTCAAAAGGTGGAAAATATGTTGAACCTGGGATAGAGAACTTCATCACAGAAGAGATAAACCAGTTGTATAGAACTACCGCGTGCGAGGAAGATTACATTAACCCAAAACTGGATGGAATGCTTCGTTGGAGAAACATTAGTTATTGTGCTTCATATTATGACACATGACTGGAGAATTGGTAGTATCTCTTACATGAGATATCCACCAGAAGATGTGCAAGAATGACACACGCACTAAGATGGGTTGGCAAAGAGGTAAGAAAACCTCCAAATTTTTATGGTCTAAATGATTTAGAAGAATTTTTAACAAAGTTTGACTTAGAAGTTTTGGAAAGTTAGAGGTTAACATTTTTGGATATTGATTTGAAAGCTACACTTTCACGTTGGTGGGGTACTCATAAAGAGAATATTCATAAATGGTATCAATGCAAAAGATTACTGCGCATAAGATCTGGCGCAGAACAAGAGAAGAAATATATAGAGAAGTATGATGAAATGGGACAGCACAGAGAACATATAAAAATATGTATAACCCAATGGATATTGGTACCACTAGAAGAGTGGCCACATAAATTTATTCATACATTATAAGGAATCCTGAGGAATTGGTATACATAATTGGAACTACGCAGAGGAACTGTAAACTAGGGATATTTGCAGCAGAAATTTGTGATCAACTTTGCATTTGAAGATGATAATCCAAAGATAGATACAACACTGAAGTTTATAAAAGAGAGTATCTTTGAAGAACCTGAAGTTAAAATAATAACAACTTATCAAAACCAGAATCGACAGACAGTCAGATAGTTGTTAAATTGTTACCACGTCGCAAAAGATGATCCAATAAAAGAAAACCTGCACAATATTCAGATAACAAATGTTGAAGGAGAAAGAGAAGTAGAAGGTCCAAAGTTAGAATCAAAATAATTTGTTGCACCACTGAAGATAAATAAGTTAAATATTGGAACATAAGAGAACCCAAAGATTGCAAGTATTGGCGACTATTGGGATAACTAGACAGTGGAAAGAATAATAGAGTTACTATGCGAGTATAGTGATTTGTTTCCAACAACGTTTTCAGAGATGAAAGGGGTAGCAGGAGAACTTAGAGAGATGAATATCCCCTGAGACTAAATGCTATACCAATAATACAAAGACCATATAAGTTGAACCCAATATACAAATAGAAAGTGAAGGAAGAAATTGATAAAATGTAAGAGGCTGGGATAATAGAACCTGTTGAAGAATCTGAGTGAATTAGCCCTATGGTAATTAAGGAGAAGAAGCAAGGGGGAATAAGGATTTGTGTAGACTTGAGGAAGTTGAATTATTCTTTTCTACATGATCCCTTCCCTACTCCATTTACAGATGAAGTATTGGAGAATGTAGGAGGACAAGAAGCATATCCATTTACTGATGGATTTTCAGGGTATCACCAGATCATAATAGCACCAGAGGATCTTCATATGACTACATTTTTCACCGAGTGGGGTTCATATTAGTACACAGTGATTCCCTTTGGATTGAATAATTCCCCTTCCATTTTTTCAAGATTAGTGGTAGTTGCATTTAAATATTTTATACATAAGTTTTTAGAGGTTTATCTGGATGTTTGGACAATATTTATCTTATTAAAGGATCATGTAGAAATTAAAAAAATGATGCTAGACAGGTGTAGATAGTGTCAAATATCTTTGAACATTAAGAAATGCATATTCAACACACCATTTGGAATTTTTCTAGAGCATGTGGTGTGTAAACATGGTCTACTAGTTGATCCTTCCAAGATTGTTGTTATTGTTAATTTACCACCACCTAAGTCAATGCACCAATTGAGAGCTACACTTGGTCATACATGTTACTATAAAACGTTTATAAGGATATATGCACATATTATTGTTCCCATGGAGAAGTTTTTAAAGAAAGATATCAAGTTTCAATGGAATGAGGAGTGCCAACTGAGTTTGGACATATTGTAGGTGAAAATGGTGACAACACCAATTCTAGTGTTTCCAAATTGGTCAAAGGAGTTCCATGCTCATGTGGATGCATCTTCGATAGCACTTGGAGTATTATTAACACAACTAGGAGAAGGTGATATAGATCACCCAATACGATTTTCAAGTAGGAAACTGTCAAAGTAAGAACAAAATTATAATACAACAGAAAGAGAAGGTTTTCTATGATGAATACATTGCAAAAGTTCATACATTATTTATTAGGCCAATATTTTAAGATGTTCATAGATCACTCTACTCTTAAATACCTGGTCAACAAGTGATTTCTTGGGGGAAGTATATGTAGATGGTTGTTGTTATTCCAAGAGTTTGATTTTGAAGTAGTTGTGAAACCTGGAAGAATGAATGCAGGGCCAGATCATCTATCCAGGTTAACCAATGGAGAGGAACCAAGCAACTTGCAGGACAATGTTTCTGATCCACAATTGTTTTCAGTGGAGATTGATCATGAATATTTTGTTGATATCATTGAATTTTTTAGTACAATATTTGCCCCAAAGAAATATAACATTGTAGAAAATAAGAATTTGGTAGTTAGAACTGTAGATTATCAACTTATTGCAGGACATTTGTATAAACTAGGAGAAAATAGTGTTTTAAGGAGATGTGTCATGGAGAATGAATGACCTATCATATTAGTAGAAGCACATGAATGAATATCTGGAGGACATTATGCAGGGAAACCTATTGCGTAGAAGATACTACATGCAATATTATGATGGACAACTGTTTCTAAGGATGCAAAGGAGTATTGTCAAGCTTGTGATGTATTTCAAAGGGTACGAAATCCATCGAGGAGGGATGAGATGCCATTAAGACCTCATTTAACTCTCAAAGTTTTTGGTAAATGGGCAATCGATTTTGTAGGACCTATAAATCCACCAACTAGAATATTAGGAGCAAGGTACATTATTACAATGAAAAATTATTTAACCAGGTGGGCTAAAGAAACATCAATAAATGATTGTGGCGAAGAGACTGCAACACACTTTGTTTTTGAACATGTAATTACAATATTTGGATACCCTAGGATTCTGATGAGTGATAAAGGAACTCATTTTATTAACAGTACCATTCAGGCAATGAATGAATAATTTGAGATACACCATCGGAAGAGCACTCTATGCCATCCTCAAGATAATGGAACAATGGAAGCATTTAATAAGATATTGGAGAATGCCTTAACTAAAATCTGCAATGTGAACATGGATGATTGGGATTTGAAGATACCAACAATATTATGGGCGTATAGAACTACATGCAAGAAACTCACAGGGCAGACACCTTTCATATTGGTGTATGGTCAGGAAGAAGTAGTTCCTTTGGAATATTTGATACCTATTTTGCGCATTGCAGCCATTACAAACTTGAAAGAAAGAGGTGCAACTCAAGAAAGATTAGCTCAACTTATGGAATTAGAAAAAGACGTGATTATGGTTGGTTTCCATCAAGGGGTACATAAAGTAAAACATAAATCTTGGCATGATAGACACATAAAGAAGAAAAAAATTAAGGAAGGATATATGGTTCTCCTCTATGATAGTAAATACTTACAACTCCCAAGGATATTCAGGATACATTGGCTAGGGCCATATGAGATAAAGTCTGTCACAGATGGAGGTGTTGTGCAACTGAAGGATTTAACATACAAAGAGATGCAAGGATTGGTGAATGGTAGTCGACTAATACTGTATAGGGATAATTGAACCAGTAACCCTCAATAGTTGCAGTGCATGAAAATACAATTGTACATAGTGTATATAGAAAAAAACTAAAAAAGAAAATAAAATTGGAAAAAGAAGAAAAAAAAAAAAGGAAGTAGATGGATAAGTGTTTTACATGCAGTTAGATGATTCAATGCGTAGAAGACAACAATTGGAATGAAAGAATGGGAATACACTGTGTGCCAGAAAATGGTGACAAGACAGAAAAGTAGCGCACTGAGACAGAAAGCAACCGAGAAGAGGAAAAATGGTGGTTGGAAAAGTATAGTGCGACAAAGAATTTATGACAGGAATTATAAAATAAAAAAACTTGCAAGGCAAGACTCATTGTGACATCGAGAAAATGAAAGCTAAGTGAAAACTCGATGTGAACAGGTATTTCCAAAGTATTCAGTGAATATTCATAGAAACTTTTGTAGGAACTATCATAATGGCACCAACAAAGGTTAGAGCCCCCAATCGAACTGCAAGGAAAACATGCATTTCCATGAGGTCATCATAGGATACAACGACCGGGGGGTAAAAAATCAGCTGGAGGGAGTGGTGGATGTGGATTCCATTCCTTCACCAGTCATTGAGCTAGTGAGTCCTACACTTGTAGAATAAAAATAGGTTCCAACGATAGAAGAGATGGAGGTCGAGACACGGGGAGAAACAAGAAACCCTAGCACAGAGAAGAACCCCATGAAAAAACTAATATTAGGAGCACCATAGAAGATGGACGAGCACAGTGATGAAAGAAAATAGTTGGATGAGCCTAGAGGATAAGAAAAAGGAGCACAAAACTTGCTTGCAGAGCTTGTGAAATAGTCGGGGGAAGTACTAGTGGAATATGTTATAGGAAAAAAATATTCAGATGCAGAAGACGAAGAGGAGACACACCAAGAAGTAGGTCCATCAACAAATAAATCAAATACAAAGGGAAAACAAACAATACAAAGATCATCGTGCAAACAAAAAGATGTAATACTAACACTATTGTGCAGACCCAAAGGAGTCAAGATCCTTCCTACCATGATAGGATGTGTAGATAAACTGAAGTATGTGAACAATGATATTACAGATAGGGAAAAGTTCATTGAGTTTGTGCCACAAGTTTATATGGAGAGAAAAGGTACAGGTCCATCAGGGGTTCCAATTTTAGAGCCAAAGCAGTGGATTGCAGGATTGTATAACACAGGTATCATGAACCCGTTGGAAATTCCCCACTTTGGGAGAGGCAAAGATGTCAATGCCTATGTGAAACAACTATTTTCCTTGGTGCATGGGGGAGTTCTATGGATGGACAGACTCATATAAATAGATTTATATTTAATTACATAGATTATAGGTTTTCCAATAGATGAAGAAAAGATAGAACAATATTTATATGACAAGACAAAGGAGAAATCTCTGGCATAGGAGATGAAGAAGAAATATAACACTGACAAAGGATCGAGGGGGTTGATCATTAACAGAATCAGTGACCCAACAACCAGATTGGAGACCAAGATGATGGATTTTTTGAAATATCGTAACTTCGAATAATATTCTAATTATATTTGAGTTATTATTTTATAGATCAAATCCCCTTTTACGGATTGATCAAGTTGGGTCTTCTATAAGATCAAATCCCCTTTTGTGGATTGGTCAAACTATTTTTGTATAGTTGTATTTGTAAAGTCGATCTCTAGTAATTATAAAGTGGTTTTAGCCACTTCTACGAGAGGTAGGCTCAACCAAGTGAAGATACACAACCCAGGTATTCCAACAGAGGACGAACACCTTCAGTAACCACTCACATAACCAGATCAAAGATCAACACACCGATGTTTTCACGTGGTAAAACCCATACGGGGAAACATCCACGGCCCCAGCCAACGCGGCCACTTGGAGTAGTTTATTAATGCACAGAAAAAAGATTACAGAGAGATTTTACAAGAGAGTTTCTCACAATCGATCATCGACAAATGACCCTCCATGCTCTTTAAATAGAGATCATGGACCAATCGGGTGCTAAGCCACAGATCAATGGTCGTTAAGATCGAGGAGAGTATGAACCGTCAAATCACTCTATGTCGGGAACATATCTTGACCGTCGGATTTCCTAACTACAAATGCATACTAATGCATACTAAAGAAACACACTTTTACCTAACGACATATTATACCAAGTAGATCTTAACTAACTCCTAAGTGTCTAAATATCCTAACAGATTGGAGACCAAGATGATGGATTTTTTGAAATATCGTAACTTCGAATAATATTCTAATTATATTTGAGTTATTATTTTATAGATAAAATCCCCTTTTGCGTATTGATCAAGTCGGGTCTTCTATAAGATCAAATCCCCTTTTGTGGATTGGTCAAACTATTTTTGTATAGTTGTATTTGTAAAGTCGATCTCTAGTAATTATAAAGTGGTTTTAGCCACTTCTACGAGAGGTAGGCTCAACCAAGTGAAGAGACACAACCCTAGCACCATCTCACACTTGTATTTATATGTGAGGTTTGTGTCTCATTTACACACACTCACTCACTCATCTAGTGTGCATATCTTGAAGGTAGTTACAGTTGCAGGAGGAAGTAGAAGAGAGGCGCATGCTCAGTCTTGGGCTATCTTTGGTTTTTTGGTCTTAGTCTTGGCATTGTATTGGAAATCTATTATTGAGGAATTTTTTGTTGGGTTTTCTCTCCCATGAGGGTTTCACAGGATAAAATGTTGCGTACCTTGTGATTATGTTTCTTTCAGTGATCCTCTTTATACTGTTGTTTTGGAAATGCATTGAATGCTCATGTAATTTGGAAATAACCTAATAAAAACTGTAAATACTTAACATGGTATCAGAACCTAACTAAATAGATCATCTTTCACTAGGTATCTAGACGTCACTATTGTCCTACAAGAAAATTAGGGATTTCTACTAAAGAGGAAATTTTGACCAAAAACTACCTTGGGAAGTGTGCCCTTCCCTAGTGCATCTTTTGGCAGCTTGAGTGAAATTTTCCATTGGTTAGATTCTCTGAAAAGTAAAACCCTATTTTTGACTGGTACCAGAAAACCAGGAAACCAGAACCAGTACCAGAAGTACTAGTCCAGAATTGCGCAGGTCAAGTTTCAAGGGGTAAAACTTGGAATTTTTTGAAACAATCAGCTCCAACAAACTCGCCTCAACCCAGTGCATCTTATGGTAACCTCAGTTCCAATTTTTGAGAACTTTCATTTTCTAGTCATTTTCTTAGCTCTAGGTCAAGATTTCTGTAAGCACCAAGCTTGTTGACAAGGTAGAAGGCATGGAAAAACTTTTCATGGCTAGAAGTATAGAATTGGACACATTATTGAAGAGAATGACCTTGAAAAATTCATAAAAGAAAATGTACTGAAACCCAAAGAAAAGTACAAGATTGATATGATTAAGGCTAAAAGAATAATTGAAGATTCCATTAAAGACCACTTGATCCGTCAAGTGTCTTCTAAGAATACTCCAAAATATATGTTTGATTCCCTAACCTGAATGTATGAAGGAAGGAACATCAACCGAAAGATGAACTTGAGAACCCAACTCAAGAATACAAAGATGCAAAGAGGAGAAACAATTCAAGACTATTTCTCTAGGGTTTCTCAATTCAAGCAACAATTAGAGGCAATTGGAGACAACTTAGATGAAGATGAACTTGTGATGACAACTCTTAATGGTCTCACAAGACCTTGGGATGACTTCATCCAATCTATTTGTGCAAGAAAAGAGAAACTCCAATTTGACAACTTATGGGAAGAATGTGTTCAAGAAGAAGCAAGAGTGGCCAACCGAGAAGCTGTCCTATTAAGAGATGAAGATCAAGCCCTAGTTTCTCATGCTAAGGGTGGAAAAGGAAAGTCTAATTTTCAAAAGGAGACTCACTTTCATAAAGAGTCTCCCTCTCCGAAGAGATTCTAGAAATATCATAAAGGTCAAAGAAGGAAAAATGATTTCTCCTACTACCAATGTTATCATTGTGATAAAATGGGACACATTGCTATGAATTGTCCTTCCAGAAGGGAAGAATACAAGAATAGAAATAAAAAAATACATCATGCCCATGCAACTGAAGATGATGAGCCACAAACCAAGTTAGTTAAAGAAGAGATTGAAGAATATGTGTTTTTTTCCGCTCTCTCGGGATCTGTGACACCTGAAGAGGATACTTGGTTCATAGATAATGGCGCCTCTAAGAACATGATGGGTTAGAGTAACACTCTCTCTAGACTTATAGAGAAGGAATCCCCCCAAAAAGTTTCACTGGGAGACGATTATTAGTACCCAATCAAAGGAATGGGAGAAGCCACCTACAAACTCAATTCAGAAACTCTAATTAGAATGAAGGATGTACTATATGTACCAGGTTTGAAAAATAACTTACTTTCTATTTCATCCCTAGATAAGAAAGGTTTCAGGGTTTCATTCATAGATGGTGAAGTTCTTAGGTGGTCTAAAGGAAAATCTATAGAAGATGCAGTTGTTATTGGAATAGAAGGTGGTTGGTAAAAGTTAAAGGGTCACTCAAAGGTGGTTTTCATGGAAAATGAAATAACACCTATTTGTGCTTTACTTTTACCTAGAGAGTGCATAAAAGTTATTGTACATAAAAAAATTCCACATAAGTTTTTTTCCTAAATTAAAATGGAGAAGCCACATAAGTTAAAACCAAAAAAATGGTTTAAGGATTTTGTGGGTGTTCAATCTAATAATTATGTGGTATCATGTAAATGTAAATATACATAATAACAGGTCACTAAAATCATGTATTTTTTGTTTTGTTGTAATAAGACTGTTTATTTTCTAAGATAGTATACAATTTTGGATTGAAACCATATTTCCAGAACTTCTATAAAACAATACTCATTTATTTATAATGCATTTTTATCAATACATACACATGCAATCCTCAAAATGAAAGAAACTCACAATAAAAGGAATAATTGAAGGCGTTGTGCATCATAAAATATCGATGATTTCGTCAAAGAGATTCAACAACCCAACAACCTCGGTTTCTATGTACTTTTTCTTAGAATCAATAAATCTGTGGTTTTGAATCAATATATATAAACATTTTGATTAAAAAATAATGTAATATCTTGCACTAAAAAAATTCTCTTTCAGTATGGAAATCAAATATATAATGCTTTTGATACATTAAATACATTTACACAATTAATCAGATAACATAATGGGAGTTACAAATCCCTTTGTGATTAAATATCATAAATATTAAAGATATGCATAGAAAACATGTGAAAAAATATCCTCCAATAATGTTAATTATAGGTTTGTTTTAAGCCCAATAACAAGCATATAAATATAATTGTTTTTTGAAGTAGCGAGCCCATTGATATATTTTATTCAAAACAATACTCAATTGTCAACTTTCATTCTAGCTCGAATTTTCCACAAACTTTATATTGAATTTTTTAATTCTAATAATTTCTTCCTTCCTTTGCTTCTCTTTTTCGTAGAACTCTCGTTGTCTTATAATCTTCTCTCTTTCAGCTTCTGTCTCATATATTAGTGTTACAAATAAATAAAAATTCTTAGAATCTTCTCCATGACATAGTCTCGTTGCTTCCTTATGTTTGTATAATATATCAATCAATTTATTCGTTTTACTGATTGCACGTTCAAAATGTCCACTTGCAAAGAGTCACTGCAAGTAAGCAAAGATTATTTTCTATTTTAAAACTTTTTAATGATATTCTACATTGTAATAAACAAAAATTCCAAAATATTAGGATTAGGGAAAGATTAGGGTTAGGGTTATTCCTATTAAAATTAGAGTTAATTATTAATAATACATTATTACAGTAAAAAATGGTTAATATTAGGGACTAATGTAATATAAATAATTATTAATGGTTATTAATAGTATTATTAATGTTTATTAATAGATGTTTTCATTAATATTATGAATATTAATATAGTCATATTATTAATAGTGAGTTGGTGGACGATGAAGTGGCAACAAGGTGAGAAGGAACACACACCCACAGGAATGTGTGCACATTTCTAGGAACGTGCACACATTCCTCATGTGACAGGTTCAGAAAATGCCGAACCTCCACTCAACAAGCCACGCAGGCATGTTCCCATGAATGCGTGTGCATTCTCAAGAGTGTGTGTGCATTCCTAAGAAATGTGTTCAGGAACACGTATGCGTTCCTAAAACAAATTGAAATTAAATAACATGAGCACTTTAGGAATGTCCATGTGTTACTAAAGCATTTGCATGTTATTAAGAACATGAATGCATGCATGTTCCTCTTAACATAAAATATCCCCCTCTTTCTCTCTCTCTCTCTCTCTCCTCCTCCCCCTCTTCCCCCTTCTCCCCCTCTCTCTTTCCTTCTCACTCTGCCCCCCTTTCCCTTCCTCCCTCCCTCCCTATATATTCCTCTCTCTCTCCAATTGTTCTCTCCCTCTCTCTTTCTCATTATCTTCCCCTCTCTCCCTCTCCATATCCCTTT
>SNQJ01S0007673.1:41085-53038 GCA_010110895.2 Picea sitchensis
ACCTTCCTTAACTTTAACAACAAGAGACTAGCATTTTCATCAAACTTTTCTTTAGTCTCACATGACTAGTTTTGGATTAGTCAACAACCCTAACTTGAAATAATCATAACTATGTACCTGTAATGAATAAAGATCTGAAAATAATATAAAATTTTATTCAGTGTGTTTTATGCAATTCCTCCAGGTGTCACTACTTGGAACCTCTTAGAAAAGGAGTTATAGAAAAAATGGCATACCTTGTTGAATTCTGTCTTATTCTAGAGAGCGAACTTGTAGAGCATGCCCCACACAAAATATTTGTTGTATGGATCTGAAAATTTTACATAGAATACTATAGACTGTAATCTAACCAATACTTTTTGTCTTACTTAATTTGGATCTGTTATGAAGAATTTATGACGTTTTTACTTGAAACACCCGTCTTAGACTAGTTTCGGGACTAGCCAAAAACTCTAGTTTCCACGGAGTGTAACTCCAAAAATACATGACCCACAAGCTAAAATGCATACCACAACTACTTGGATATGTTTTCTCAATGGCCTATAAATTTCACGATCTGAATCATTCTAGAAAAACAATTATTGTGAAAATGGTGAGATGACCTGTAAATAACATACTTTAGAAAGCATCATCAAAATAATTTATCCTCCCTTGAATTTCAGCCTTCTTTACTTCACCTTCTCTCTGAAATTCGGCTTAGATATCCTTTGGTTACATCAATCACCTGTAAATATTCAGTATTCTCAAGTGTGATATAAAATGAGAGAGCCTTGCCTCTTATTTATACTTTCATGTAGCTTCCTCAAGGGGTTACCTTTTAACCATCTTAACCCGCTTTCCTTATTTTAGGGTTAACCAACTTCTAACCACTTGTCCAATTTGTAATTTATCCATTAAATTTATTATTTAAATAATTTATTTTGTATCCACTTTGACTTATAGTACACTCATCACTTCACTTTACCTCAAGGGGTTACCTTCTAACCATCTTAAACCACTTTCCTTATTTTAGGGCGAACCCACTTCTAACCACTTGTCAACTTAGTAATTTCTCCATTAACTTTATTAATTAAATAATTTCTTTTGTATTCACTTTGAATTATAGTACAGTCATCACTTCACTTTATTATTTACCTTCTAAAAATCTCTTAAACCACTTTGACTACTTTAACCTTTTGGGGCTTCTAGATGACTCATGAGGGTTCTCCAACTTCACATGGCCATAACTCTCTAACCGTGAGGAGTTATGTGGAATTCCACATACCACCAGAAATGGCATGACATGTACTATCCATATATAATAGTATTACCTGCAAATATATCAAAACTCATACCATTATCTATCAAACAAACTTGGGTCCATTACCCAAACCTAGGTTCTCCAACTTCCTTCAAGGGTTGACATCAATGGCAACCAACCTTAATCAACAAATTATGCTATAAATTTTTGTTGGATAAACCATTTATAAAATGATTTATATTTTTTAGTAGAGGAGACCGATATCTATTATCTAAAAAAAATGAAAGTTTTTTCATCATGTTAAGACCCAAGGCATTGTAATTTCAATGATATATTGACTTTCATAATTTAAAAATATATATATAATTAATATTATAAATATCCAGAAAAAACACCACACTAGAAAAACAGGTTCTCTACAATCATGAAAGTTTTTAGAATGAAATTTCATCATTAAGGTACTCAACACTTGCACGAACAAAGACGTATTCCTTATATTTTGTTGGAAAAATAACATACCATTGTTGAAAAAAATCAAATTTCACATAGTTGTTCACAATTTCTATAAATAAATGTTGTATATTCGGAAAGTTAATTCAATTTCCTACATTTCACCTTCTTACACCATATTCAAATTCATTGTAGAAGTGCCTTGAATAATCCCTCCAAGTTAACATATAGCTATAGCTATTTTTCCATGTTTGCATTGTCATTAACGTGTCATGAGAGACCATCATTAGCTTGCACTTTATTATGATTATTAATGAATATATATATATAGTTATTAATAATAATATAATATACTGATATTAATATATATGACTCATTAATATCACTAATATTATGAATATTAATTATTAATAGTCATATTATTAATATTAATATCATTAATATAGTCATTAATATTAATGTTTTCAAATATAGTCAAATGTTGTCATTAATAATATAGAAGGGTATTAGTTTTTTTTTTCCTCAGAAAAAATTGTAATTTTATTCATCGAAAAAGAACCAAATTACATTTTACAGGTGCATGAATCACTCCTCAATTATGGGTAAAAGAGAAGAAAAATATATAACAATAACTAAGTAAAATCAACATCTAAAAGATAGGCCAAAACTGCACACCCAAGAGATGACCTCAAAGTGTAGATCCAGAGATCCACACTGCACGCCCAAAAGATGGACCTCAAAGATCCAACCCAACCTCCAAAGAGTACAAAAATACCCAGCAATCGTTGCACCAAACACCAGATCCCAGGTCCAGAGACCCAATATTTGTCCACCAAAGCTCTGCATGAGGGAGCCAGGATGAATCCCCATCATGTTCGAGAGGCATAGTACCTCCCATCATGACAATAACTAGAGTAGCATCTCTGCCAGACCAGAGAGAAAAAACCACATCCAGGCCAAGGGCTACATGATACAAACGGAGCACTAGATCTTGTGCCGAGTAGACGCAGGAAAGACGGGGGAGCCCACAGGGGTGGATCCACCGAAAAGGAAATGAGTAGAGACTCGTCAACAAGGAAAGAGGCAGGGGAAAAACAGAGTAGCCCATGGGGTCGAAGCTACCAGTAGACTGGATCCCCTCCAGGTCAAGGGTCGCATACCAATCCAGAACCCTCAAAGGAATTCACGTTGTCATGGAGAGAGGCAGAGCCGAGCGGTTGCATGGGGGGAAGCGACTGTGCGGGGGGAAGCGGTTGCGCGGGAGGAATCGACTATGGAAACCCTAGCCGCTCAGGAATCAAAAGGGGTATTAGTTATTATTATCAATTAATAATAATAATTATTATTCATATTATTAATAATACTCTATTAATAAAGTATTTATAATATTATAGTAATTAATAATAAAATATTATCATATAAATATTTTTAACTATGATAAAAATTTAATTTACCTCTGATCCAATTAAACTATGATAAAGTTTTAATTTATCTCCGTTACAATAAACTATGATAAAGTTTTAATTAACATTACAATGCAGGGAAGTTTTCTTCCATGCAATATATTATGTTAATTCAAAATTCCTATCTTTGTGACAAACGAAAAAAGTTCATTGGAATTTTTCTCAAAAAACTTTGCCAAAACATCCATTTCACAATGTGTTAGATCTGCATTGTGATGAACATAATTCGATCTTGCAATGTATTGAAACTCAACATTGCAATGTGAACAACATTACTCGACATCACAATGTCACGAACATATCCCGAAATTTCATTTGAACATAACCTTTCACCAACATCGGAAAGAGATGCAATCCTACATAATTCGATGTCGCAATGTCACAAACATATCCCTCTATTGCAGTATGGCAATTATGCCCTATCATTGTAATCTAATGTGAGCCATAGTTATGTTGATATAATCCTCGTGACATAACCCAACCCTTGATCTATGTCACAATGTGACATAACCATTGAGGAACATATGAATTCCTTATAATCCAACCTAGTTGAATATCAGAATGAAACATCACCATTCTCGAACATCTCACTTTAACATAAATCTTAAGTAATTTTTCTATTTGAGATAACCATAAATGAACACGCTATGTGGTGTAATGTTACAATGTGACTAAACCCAACATATCCTTACATGAACATTGCAATGTGATGCCCATGAATAAACCTTACTATGTGATGAACATTTCCCTATGTCATGATGCATCGAACATTCCCTACATCACGATGTGTCGAACATTTCCCAATGTGGGTATGTGACGAACATAGCCCAAGGTCACACTGTCACTATCATATCCCAACGTCGCAATGTGTTGAACATAAATGAAGATGGCATTGTGATGATCATAGCACAATTTTCACAATGTGACGAACATATCATCATGTTCCAATGTGACACACTTATCTTGACATCAAAATGTGACAAACATTTCCAAACATCTAAATTTGATGAATAAAACCCATTGTCACAATGTGATGTACACAACCCAATGTGGCAATGTTAGAAACATAGGCCAACATTGCAATGATACGAACATTTCCTAACATCACAATGTGATGAACATAACCTGATGTCACAATGAGACAAACATTTACCAACATCCCAATGTGACAAACATAATATAATGTCAGAATGAGACACAAATTTCTTTATGTTGCAATGAGACGAACATTTCCTGACGTCACAATTGATGAATATTTCTTGATGTCGTAATGTGATGAAAATTTTCCGATGTTGCAATGCGACAAACATTTCTTAACGCCGCAATGTGATGAACATTTCTCGTCATTGCATTGTGACAAACATTTCCTAATGTCGCAATGCGACAAACAATTCCCSACATCGCAATGAGATGAACATTTCTTGATGTCGCAACGTGATGAAYATAGCATAATGTCACAATGAGACAGACATATCCCGACGTCGCAATGAGATGAACATAACCCATTATTGCAATGATACAAACATTTCTCAATGTCACAATGTGACAAACATATACTGATGTCACAATGAGATGAACATTTCACAATGCCTCAATGTTTCAAACATAACTAGATGTTGCAGTGTGATGAACAAAACCTTGTGTCACGATGTGATGAACAAAACCTCATGTCGCAATCTGATGAAGAAAACCTGATCAACATTACAATGTAGTAGTACCATAGTAAACCATTGTTAAACATAATCAACATTTCCCACTATAATCAACTCCACATGTTCTACAAAGGTTAGCCAAGGGCATGGTCAACAATAATCAACCTCGATCAACCATAATGAAGGTCAACAACAATTAACCATATACATGGTCAATCATTCTTTTTTAATTTATTGATTAATAATACTTTAATACTTTATTAATGTATTAATACTTCAATAATGTATTGTTAATATATTATTTTATTTGTGTATTATTACTTTTTAAATATAATACATAAATATATTAATACTTTATTAATATATTAATTAATTGATACAATATTACTTTAACACATCAATTTATTTATGTATTAATACATTAATTAATAATAAACCATTAATGTATTATCAAATCAAACAATATTAACTAATTCATTGAAATATATTACTTTTTAAATATATTACTTTTTAAATATAATACATAAATATATTAATACTTTATTAATATATTAATTAATTGATACAATATTACTTTAACACATCAATTTATTTATGTATTAATACATTAATTAATAATAAACCATTAATGTATTATCAAATCAAACAATATTAACTAATTCATTGAAATATTTAATGGTAATATGTCTAAATAGCCAAACAAGATTAATAAGGAAAAACAATAAAAATAAACCAAACAATATTAACTAATTAATTAACTAATTCATTGGAATATTTAATGGTAATATGTCTAAATAGCCAAACAATATTAATATTAATTGATTCATTGGAATATTTAATGGTAATATGTCCAAATGACAAATATTCATTTTTTAATTGCATAACTTTTCTTAACGTAAATTATTTTAATTTTAAATTTATTAAATATAGAGATGATTAAATTTTTTTAAATGTATTTTTTTATTATTTAATATAATAAATTAATTTATATATGAAATTAAATAATAATTTTTTTATAATTAATATAAGAAAAATGAAAACTAAAATATTATAAAGATGTAATCAATTTTAATCTAGAAGATCAAAATTATCTATATGTTTTGTCAAGTGTAAAGAAAAAAATAAGTATTGTTAAAATAAGAACAAATTCTCACAAGTTCTATAATGAAATTAGGTTTTGGTCAATTCCTAAAACATCATGGGATGAAAGAGTGTGGCACCTTTGTGACACTAAGAAGGTTGAAGATGAAAAGCACTTTCTCTTAGATTGTCCAATCTATACCTATATTAGATCTCATTTTCAAAATATTTATCACACTACCAACCTTCCTAACCTCTTAACTCAACAAAAGTATGACGATCTTGGAAAACTTCTCTTAATGCTTTTCAAGAACATAAACAAAATTCTAAAGAATCTCAAGTAATCACTTACTCTATTAAGATCAAATAGACCAATTCAATCTTAACGGAAATTAATCATCATCATCATCTTTTGTGATAACATTTATGATATCATATCTAATTATATTAATTGTAAAAAATCTCATTACTTTTAATACAATAATCTTTAAATTTGAAAATTTTAATTAAATATGCAATCCGAATCCCCCATATATATATATATCTTAAATTAAATGTGCAATCACATCCCCACACATATATATGAAAGATTTTAACTAAACAATTATGATTGGAAGGTGGCCCGTTAAAACAATAGACAAGTTGATATCGAATTTTTTATAAATATTGTTAATAAGTTTTTTTAAGAGTAACGAAATTATAAAATTTGTGAATTTATATTTTATATAATTAAGGGTAAGGTATGTATTATAATTTCCAAAAACATCATTGCAACGTGTTTTTGGATTAGTGTAGTAATATATTTTATGGAAAATAAGTTTTTTTAAAGAGTAATGAAATTATAAAATTAGTGAATTTATATTTTGTATAATTAAGAATAAGGTATGTATTATAATTTCCAAAAAAAAATATTGCAATATGTTTTTGGTTTTTGGATTAGTGTAGTAATATATTTTATGGAAATTGTAAATTTATAATGTTAAAAATTATTTTTGATAATTAAATTAATATTAATAAATTGTTTGTGGTATTTAATTTTATTTTATTATGTTTTTTTTGGATATATATATTGAGAGAAGTTAAGTTAATATAAGAGTAATATTTCATTGATGCATAATTGATCTTGAGTTATATTTTTTGGATTATTCTTTTTTGTCATGTATTTCAATTGTGATTGAGTTTTGGCATTGTTGAGGTTGGTCTCTAGGTTTGGAGTGTGGGATGATGATGAGATGATATATGTTTTTTATGTTGTCTTAGTATAATGCATAATTGAGGTATTGATTCTTAATTGTTATAGATCTTGTAATATATAATTCCTACTTATCTAATATGCTTGCTAATGTATTGAGAAGTAGAGCTAATCTTTACCTGAGTTGTGTTATCCTATTCTTAAGAAGTTGTTAGAGAGTTGGATTGGTGAGATCCTTGTTTGGTGTGTGGTTGAGAGAATATCTCAACCTCTCCATTTATCTCTAAAATAAGTTAAATCTGATAACAACTTGTGCACTTTATATAATAGAGTCCAATGCATTGATATTACAGTAATTGAATATTTTTGTATTATACTCTACTCTTCCATTTTATCATGGTATCATAGCTTCATGGCTAGATGTGACTCCCTCACGGGAGTGCCCAGGAAAATGTGGAGAGTAGAGTAAATTATTGGTGATTGTAGTTATTTGTTGTTTTGCGTAAGATCGTTGACTTGTTGTGGTCTTGGTATATTGGTGTCGTTGTTCTTGTAGTAGAGCGTGAGAGAGCGCCTGGTAGGTGGGAAGAAAGCCATCGTTCTGTCTTTGTTGAAGAAGAAAATAGTCTCCCAGAGTGAGAGGTAGCAGTTGTTGTGTGAGATAACATAACGTGATATGATGAGAGGCCCTTCTAATGTAACTCTAAATGAAAGTGTTAAGGTCCTAACCCGCACATAGGTAGATCAATGTATTCGGATGTAATAAAGGTCAATATTAATAAGGCCTTTCAATAAAATAGAATAAGGCGGATGTAAGAAGACCTAATAGAAGCTTCCGCTCCTAGAAGGATCTTCCTCTAGATGCTTCTCTTAATAGACATATTTAGTATAAATAAGGGTCGAGGGTATGAAAACCCTAGCTTGGAGATTATTGTAACAGAGCACTACTCGATTGGAGGTTGCCCCCTCGAAGAGGCCTGTGAACATTGCTGTCTGAATCAAAGTGTTATTTCTATTGCTGTTCTTATATCATTTTTGTGTTATTGTGGAGATTATGCTGGATATTTTACTGTTATTCTGCCATTTCTAACATTTTATTTTTGTTCCGCATATTTTCTATATTTGGTATCTTGCAGAAAGATTAGATCGTTGGCCCGATTGGAATTGAGACCAAACTTTTCCCAGCTTATCATCTGTGCGAAATTAGAGATCTGTGCGAAATTAGAGATTGAATTAATGCCCAACAAATTATAATTCCCAACATGTTTATCCACTCGGAATTGGAGGCAAAATACTTTCTTCAAATCTAGTGACAAAAGTCATTTCACTGTAGAAGAACAGTCTATTGGAGGAATCGCCCATCTAGAGGATAAGCCTCCGTTGAGAAGCCACGCGTTTCTAGCGTGCAAGAGAGCACTTGACACATTGCTGGTGTTAAACGTATTGTGTTTCAATCAGTTGTATATTATGTTACAGAGGACCAAGATTTTTCTAGAGGATTGTAGCGGGAGAAACCGTTTTTGGTTACTAATGCAGGGGGAAAGTATAGCGTGTACGTTCCATGAACTGAATCAGGACATGGCAACGGCCTTGGATGTTATCCCGTTGAAGTTGTTGGATGTCGTGGACGATGTAAAGGAGCAGGTCGAATTGGTGCAGAGACAGGTGAGGAGGGCGAATTTCAATGTCGATCCGTATGAGCAGCGGCTTCGCAAAGATGTCCTTGTTGTCTTGGACGAATTCGATAGAAAAGTGACGTCGAATTCTGCAAAATTGGTCACAATTTTCAATTTCTTGTGGCTGAAAGATGCGAGGGACTGCCGAAATGAGATTCAATGGCTACCAAATGCGTAGAAAAGGAGAGGTCGTGACTTGATGTGTTGTTTCCACAACCATCATGTGCATATCAATGGAATTATTGTTGAGAAAAGGTGTTTGATACGCCCGTGGAGAGTTGGAAAAGTTGTTGAATAGTGGATTGTGAACTCGTAATTGTTGAACCCATGCACAAGGGTGCCTATGTAAAAAGAAGGGACACCATGTGTTGATTTAGTTGCAGTCTTGATAGACGTTGATGTGGAGGTCAGTATAGTGCACTCGAAGATGAGAATGTTCAAGAAGTTCTCTTACATGGGTGTTTATTTGTATGGTCTTAGAGATGACAAAGGACCCGCTGCATGGAGGTGTTACAGAGAAGTGAGTTGTACGTGCTCATTTCGTCGGACTCACATAGTCTCCAATATGTACTTGAGTCATTGTATATCTCCTAATGTGAAAACTTCACGGTGATCTAAAAACCACTATGTAGAGCATGGTTATAGGTAATTCAAGAAAACCTGGTGCATGGTTGAGGGTAATTCGAGAAAACCTGATGCATGGTTGAGGGTAATCCGAGAAAACCCAGAGCATGGTTATGGGTAAGTCGAAAAAAACCTAGGTATGAGAAAGAATGGTTGAATGAACCATGTAACTGAAAATGATTCCTAGAGAATTGGCGGTTACAACGGCTGATGACCCATGTATTCTGGTAGACAGATTTCTTTTTATATGGACGCCAATAATCAAATGAAGGTACAAGAGGAAGCACATGAATATATCACCACATAGATATTTAGATAAGAGTCATTAAGGGAGAGTGTTGGAATATATAATTCCTACTTATCTAATATGCTTGCTAATGTATTGAGAAGTAGAGCTAATGTCTACGTGAGTTGTGTTAACCTATTCTTAAGAGGTTGTTAGAGAGTTGGATTGGTGAGATCATTGTTTGGTGTATGGTTGAGAGAATATCTCAACCTCTCCATTTATCTTTATAATAAGTTAGATATGATAACAACTGGTGCACTCTATATAATAGAGTCCAATGTATGGATATTACATTAATTGAATATTTGTGTTTTATACTCTACTCTTCCATTTTATCAATCGATTTACAGAAATTGCAGATAGATTTGCAAGAATCGTAGATTGAATAAAATATTAAAGGAAAAATAGATCTTCAGGAAAAGTAGATTTGCATGAATCGGGAATCACAAATTACAAGAAAAATATATCTGCATGAATATCATATTACAGGAAAAGTAGATCTACTGGATCACAAATTACAGGAAAAGTAAATATATATGAATGAATATCATATTACGAGAAAAAATATTATGGGAAAATAAAATTGCGGGAAAAGTAGATTACAAGAATAAAAGTTTACACGAAAATAAGATCTATAGGAATAACAGATTACAGGAAAAGTCGATCTACATGAATATCATATTTACAGGAATAACAACTAAAGGAATGGTAAAGACAATATTTGTTGTGTGATTAATCAAACATTGAATAACTTATTTACTTCAAGGTGGCAGGGTGGTGCAAGGCATAGGATTGTGTCTTCATAACAGGTTGGTGTTTGGAAATTTGGTGCATGCAAAATGTAAGTGGGTGCTTAGAGACAGGATTGGTGTCCTCATCCTCATAATAGATTGGTTCCTGATAAGTTGGTGCCTGACACTTAAATTTAGTTTTTCAAATTTAGTGGCTTTTAAATTTAGTTCTTTCAAATTAACTTAGGTTAGATCTCTCTTTCACTTTCACATCACCTAGTTAGCTTATAAATAAACCCAGTTATCCTATGTTCCTTTGGGGAGAGGAACAAGTTCCAAGTGGAGAGGAATGTGCTCCTGGAGAGCCAAGTGTCATCCAACATGCATGTAGATTTATGTGGGAAATTCCATCATTGTGGGGGTTCACAAGGGGCATTCTTGCCATTTTTCCCTCATGGGTTCGCACTCACAATTCAGGCACAGATGAGTTCTCTCACCATCCTCGCTCCCAACATTCCGATCAAGCTAGCCATTCGTTGCCCTGAGTCACCCACGCACTGAAAAAGCACGCAGTGAGTTTGTCTGCCATTGTTGAACCGTAACCATCATGAACCTCTGCAACAAGCCCGAACTGATATCTTATTGAACCCGTACCTTGCGGGTTGCCTGTGTTTCATCGTTTCCCCACGTCCAGTTTATATTGTTGTCATCACATTTCCCATGTGTTGAGAAGCAAGAGTGAAGAAGCGGGTTGCCAGGCCTGTGGATAGAAGAAGCAAGTTGTCAGACCTGTGAGCTACTCTCTCTAGGGGAGAGATGTTGTTGTGATTAAATAAGCAGGTTGTCATTCCTGTGAGCAACTCTCTCCAGGTGAGAGAGTGTGTTGAGGAAGTGAGTTATCCTAGAGGAAGTCCAGTAGCAGCTACAAAACTATGAGAATTATGTCTGGCCTATTGCTGAAGCCCTAGAAGGGAGGTGGAGCAGCCAATGAATTGTGTGACATTAAAGGTGTACACTCTTGAGATGGGACATGCATGTGGGAATCTCTTTCAATTGCTAATAGTTATGATTCACTTTCACATCACACCACACTTAAATTTAGCTTTTCAAATTTAATAACTTTCAAATTTAGTTCTTTGAAATTAACTTAATAGATCTCTTTCACATCACACTGCACTTATATTTAGTTTTTCAAACATAGTGGATTTTAAATTTAATTCTTTAAAATTAACCTAGATTGGATCTCTTTCACATCACACCACACTTAAATTTAGTTCTTTCAAAATATCTTAAGTCTAATCTCTTTCACATCACACCACACTTAAATTTAGTTTTTCAAAATCAATGACTTTTAAATATAGTTCTTTCAAATTAATTGAGATCGAATCTCTTTTACATCACACCACACGTAAATTTAATTTTTCAAATTTAACGACTTCTAAATTTAATTCTACATAATAACACCACACTTAAATTTAATTCTACATGGCAAGCCCATAATAGCACCTTTTTTTTTCCACGGGAAAAAAATTTCTCATTTTATAAACAGCAGTATATAA
>SNQJ01S0007673.1:53510-79422 GCA_010110895.2 Picea sitchensis
ATACGAGCGAGTCAATACGTTAAAAGCGTGTCAAAGCATAAGAATATTATCTATCTAAGCTTTACCAAGTCTCTTAATCTACGAAGTATATCTTTTCAGTAATGACGTATAATACACCCCAAGGCCAAAGCCAAAGAAATAAGACGAAGACCCCAGATGAGACTATATTAGAGACGCCCCAGATGATGTATAATAAGGGCCAGGGCTTTCTAATAAGAAGACGCCCCAGATGCCCAGGAGAATAAGTAATAAGGAGAAGGAGTACGTTACGCCTTACCTTACTTACTAGACTCCTCCTTACCACTTAGTAGATGGAATATTCCTTACCTCTTTTATTTTGGAGAATTAATTTATTTCCTGAATGTTTGATGTTCCATAGGGAGGGATAAATGTTTTATGTTCCGGGAAAGCCTCCCTGTCATTGAAGGAGGGTGTGACGTATATAATAGACCTCATGCTCGTAAGGTGTTGTTTTGTCAAGTGGTTGTTTTCACTTATATAAGAGACTCGACTCTCTATGGTTCAGGTGGGGCAGCATGCTCCCATGAACTTTCTCCTTTCGGCCTCCTATTATAAAGCATTGACGGGGGCCTGCACAAGCGTATAACGGCGTATCTTTCGCATAATGAGTCAGCTAGTGGATGGGAACAGCGGAACGATCGATTAGGTGTAGGAACGACAGTGAGCGAGACAGCGAGCCACTCTTCCCTAAGTGTTTCGGAGCCACCTCTTTTTTTTGGATGCCGGGGCATAGAATGGGAATGGTTTGGGCCAACCCCTCCCTAGAGGTAGGTAGGGGTGTATCGGTTGTATCTGTTCACTTGTATCGGTTGTCTCCGTTCACTGCTATGAAAGAGAGAACCGCCCCTTCTTGCATGCATATGAATCTGGTGTATTCGAACGGTACCAAGAATCGCCAAAAGCTAGCTGTTCCAAATCGAGCAATCGAAGTAAGTAATGTAATTCATTTTGGCAGAACAAAATTGGGAAATAATGGGGGCCCTCTACGAAAGCAAGCGTCTCAGAGTGCTTGGTTTACCGCTTCGATGAGTCACTCAAGCTTTGCCCCAGATATATATAAAGGCTCTTTGAACCGGAGGAAGTGAATTGATCGGAGTTAAGCTACTGTCTTTGGTCTAGAATCGCGCGCTAGCCCCTCCCTACTCAGCTAAGTAAGGAGGGAGTGAGTTTAGTAGCCAATGCTATTCCATATATTGAATGAGGGTCTCAACCTTACTTCGACATTCTCTCGGTATGGTAATGGTGGGCCTTATGATCATACATAGGAAAAGACTTGCCGGTGAGGCGGGGAACCCCGAAAAAAAAANCAGGCCCCATCCACCTAGTGCTTTCGGTTTTGAGAGAGATTCCCATCTACATAAATGGAGTCCTCTGTTGTGCTTGTTATTTTTCCAAAGAAATGCAAAAATCATCTTGCGGAGCTTTGCTATCACTGTTTGAGGGATGTATGATAACCAACCATAGAAGCTCATTAACACTTTGTAGATGGATACTAATTCAATTTAGTATATATTTTTACACCAACCTACATTCATGCATGGTATGATAACCAACCATAGAAGCTTATTAACACTTTGTAGATGGATACTAATTCAATTTAGTATATATTTTTACACCAACCTACATTCATGCATGGTATGATAACCAACCATAGAAGCTTATTAACACTTTGTAGATGGATACTAATTCAATTTAGTATATATTTTTAACCATAGAAGCTTATTAACACTTTGTAGATGGATACTAATTCAATTTAGTATATATTTTTACACCCATGGGAGAGGTTTTTCTGGGGACTTCGTTGTCTGTGAAAGGCTTATAAGACGCTGCCACCTGTTCATACAAAACTAACCAATCTTTTATTTCCATCTCCACATGTATTCTCCTTTACCTACAAACCAACCAATCCTTTATCTCCAAGTGTATTATCTTTCATCGAAACTTCTCTTCCCCGAGTCTACACCGTTGGATATACCGCAACACTGGTCACAGCTACACCCAAAGTGGAACTTGAAAACGGCACATCGGGTCAAAATCTTGCCGGTTGCAAAAAAAGTCAAAATTTTGGAGAAGTTGCAGCAATCATTGTCCCAATCAGCAAATTAATGGATTAAAAAACGCAAAGAAAATTAATGGATTAAAAAACGCAAAGAAAACCATTCCCGGTTTCTCCTGCCCCTGAGCTTGTTCAACTTCAATGTGTATATGATTAAAAAAATCCTTCATAATATATCACCTTTTTAATAAATAATAATTTTATAAGTAACATTTTTTAATAAATAATAATGGTATATGATATGTAGGTTAGAAAGATATGGTAAATATATTTTCACATTTTTATTATTAAATATTTTTTTATAATTTATATATTATTAATTATAATAATAATAGTTAATAATGACATTATAATTTATACATTCTACTAATTACAAATTTTTGAATATATGAACAAAGAAAGAATATATGAAAGTTAAAAAAATCATTTATTTAGGTGTAACAATATATATTTAAATTTTCAATTTTGTTTATTATTTGGGAGCTAAACAACCCCGATCCCAAGCAAGTATTCCGGTCGAACCAACAATGAAGCCCAATCACGCTTGCTTCATTCAAGCAAGATTTTTTAATCCATCTTAACTTAAAGAACTCTCATTTTCGTTCGTGGGGTTGGAAAGAGTTAGTTTCATTTCATAGGAAAAGCAAGCCCCAAATCAGATCGTTGTAAAATTTTGTTTATTATTTATTGCTTTATGTTTTATTGTAAAATTTTGTTATAAACTTATAATTGGTATCAAAGCAATAACCTATAGGCTTGCTCTATATTTTATTGTAAAATGTTGTTACCAATATATAATTGGTACCAAAGCAACACGCTATAGGCTAACAAGAGTTAGTAGATATATATTTAAGAAAGTGCAAGTTCAACCAATTTTACAATGTGAAAAACTCAAATTTGAAAGAGCCATAACTATTGATTTAAATCCCCAGGTCTTACAATACATGGATGCAGAATTAGAGAAATACATGGATGCAGAATTAAAGAAATCCATTGAAAGTGAACAAGAAAAAGGACTCCAAGGCACTCTAAGGCATTCTTTTACATTCTTGTAGGAACAAAATCAAAGGAAGCCTTGGATGTCGTACAAAGTGTATATCAAGGAAAAAATAAGTTAAATGTAGTTAGACTTCAATTTCTAAGGAGAGAGTTTGAATATTTTTTAGTGGAAGAATCAAAGTCCATGAAATAATTTTTTACCCATGTTATGGGAATTGTAAATCAAGTAAGGCTAATGGAGAAATCTTGGTGGATCATAAGATAGTTGAAAAAACATAAATAAGTTTAACTTATAGATTTCATTAAGTGACTGATTGAATGAAACATTAGAAAATCTTGAACGACAAAGTGATTCTTTCAGAACTTGGAATTTTGAGATTATATTTTGACAACATTGAAAGAGGAGTATGAAACTTGAAGGCACATGATGGATTGCCATCGACTTTGCGAAAATCCGACCTTAACTTGAGCAGAAATATGGAATACCTATCCCTTTTTGTATAAATAGTTGGGTAGGTGGAAACATTTGTTACATGATAACTAGGGTAGTTGATGTACTTTTAATATAAGCGATTACAGTTAAACAAAAAGGAAGATGGCAATATAATCGAGGGAGAGTATCACTACAATTGTCCAACAAGTTATGGCTATCGAAAAAATTCATCTAAATAGCACTCTCCACTGCAGAATGTAGAGATGAAAATTGAACCTAATTGCACAATAGTTACTGTGGAGAAAGTTTCATCTAAATTTCATGTGGCCCAAGAAGTTCAAAATCCCTTTCAAAATATTAACATAGCTAATCAATGTTTAGTGACCTTTAGAAATCTAGGTAGTTATTTTCAAAACCATCTTCCGAATATTGATGTGAGAAGCACCATATGCGAAGGTTTCTCCATACGATAAGATAAATTTTAACCCATGTGGCCCAAGAAGTTCAAAATCCCTTTCAAAATATTAACATAGCTAATCAATGTTTAGTGACCTTTAGAAATCTAGGTAGTTATTTTCAAAACCATCTTCCGAATATTGATGTGAGAAGCACCATATGCGAAGGTTTCTCCATACGATAAGATAAATTTTAACCCTTTAGTCTTTTATGCTTCTTTTCAACCTTTGATTTTTTCGTTTACTATTGAGAGTAGAGAGATCAAAATATTATAATTGCTTAAATTGATCAAATTAGATTGTCACAAAGGAAGCATGCAATAATTCTAATTGGTGTGATCTTCTTCTCTTCATTCACCACAATGGTGACATGAAGGGTTATAGAAGGAAATCATTTTGTTCTCATAATCAGTTTGTTTTTTCTGTCGCTGCAAGTCCAAATATGTTGATTCACTCAATTAACACAAAGATTGTATAGACTTCACTAAATGCATTAGAGGTACATACTCTTGAATAATAATGGAGATTAGTTGAGTAGGTTAATATTTGGTGTTTATTTAGGAGTTTGATCCTATTTGTTAAACTGAATGACCTCCTATATAATGTGCTCTTCATTTATTAATATATGCACAATGGATGGTTTATTAATAAATGCACAATGGATGGTTTTGCTTAGGAAGCCTCCAGGGGTAACCCGCCTCACCTGTGAGGCGTTTATCTCTTACCCATTTTATAAGTTGGTATTATAGCGATTGCGAGAGGAGCCCAGCCGATTGCTACTCCGTCCAGATACTGAGAATAACCCGAGGAGCCGCTAGTCATTGCGTGGAGGAGGAAGTGCGCTGCTGCAAAGAAGAGGAGGGAGAAAAGCCTGAGGAGCCACCAGTCGATGCGTGGAGGAGGAAGTGCGCTTCTGGAAAGAATCACGTGAAAAGAAGAGAATGGAGAGGCATGATAGGCATGGAGAGGTGTGAAGACATCGAGAGGCGTGAAGCCTGCTGCTCTGCGAATTAGATCGGAGCTCTATGAATTTTCTATCAATTTGAGAGAGATTCGTTGTGTCCAGTTCTCTATTGTGGGACTCGACCACCGCATAGTCTAGAGGAGATCGAAATGGGCCTCACGAGATCGGTTCCATGAGAATTTGTGGTAAACTACCATTCTGGGAGTATTTCTAAAGGAAACTAAATCTGCAACCTCGAATTGGCAAATCACGTGGAAGGAAGAGCCAAATTGCATGGAAGGAAGAGCGGTCTAAGCACTCATTTCGCCCCTTGACCTGCGCATGAGTGTGGATTTTCTGTTGTGGCGTGAACTTGACCTGGTAAAAATAAATAAAGGAAAGATTATGATCTGCAGTTTTGGAGCGTCCCTATTGAATTGAATAAGGCGCCTATTAAATTGAAGACGAGGTTTCACTTCTACGCATCCAGATATCCCATGCCAAGAACGATAGGCATATAACCACAAGGTTTGAGTTTATTTATATAAAGGAGATATAAGGTTGTATTTTCATCCTTTTTCTATCCGGCTTCTAGGTGAATAAGGAACCCCCTGAAGCCACAACGCGATATAACATGGGATACACAGCGTGAGGGGGAGACATATCCAGAGAAGGGGAAGCAAGACATTTGCAGGGAAAGCCTTGAACGGAAACGCGATATGCAACATACACACTCGGTATCACCTGCCTCGAGCACTTAAATAATCAGGGGTTTTGAGAAAATGGCCACGTTGTTTACGGATTTGAGAAATTTCCCTTTGGAGAAGTCGAAGGTTACATAACTGAAAGACGAACTCAAGAGGCAAAACATAACAACTAAAGGTGTGAAGGATTATTTGGTTAAAAGGATCGAAGAAACAACTAAAGGTGTGAAGGATGATTTCGTTAAAAGGATTGAAGAATCCATCCACAATGACGGTGAAAATGCCAATTTTGTTTATGATGAAAACCTCGACAACAATGAAGTGGAGTTTGTGATCCAGGTGGATATTGGTGGCCACCCACCTTTTCCAACTGGCTTAAAACAATTTTCTAGCAATTTTGGCAATTTACTATTTTTAGCAGTTTTTAACTTCGGGGGCTAGTTTGAGGGCCTAAACGACGTTTTTTCATGATCAGGCCTCTCAATGATAGTTGAAGACTTTTATTTACCCCCTTAAATGAATCTCCTCATGAATACCTTTCCAACGAGCTATCGTGCACCCTAAACAGAGATCGTATGCAAAAGTTACGACCCCGGGAAGTTAATATACTAACTTACCCCAATTGGGCCCACATGACTTTTGGTGCCTCATCTCCCAGGGTTAGGTTTTTTGATGTTTAGGGTTTTTGAATTCATATTTATTGTAAAAATTTCTTCAGATCCTCATTGTACTCATCTTCTTGCGAATGAGCGCAACCATCACATCTCTTCTCAGAGATAAACCGCCACCATTCCAACAAGCTTGTTTCCTGTTGCATTTTAAAGTTTTAGCTTATTTCCTGAGTTAATAGAAACCAGTTTTACTATATCTCTTTTGTTTTATTGCATACCTGTTATATGTTTATGTATTAAATATTAATAATAATCTACATCCACTTTGTTCTGCTCATAAAATCTGGATTAGTGGTATCTGAGCGATCTGCTCCTTGTTGTTTTAAATTCATGTCCCCAACAAGGTTAGGGTATAAAGAATTGGGGCTTGAGCTTGTTTCTCTTAAGGAAAAAATCTCTTGCACACCCAAGCGCACTCTCATGGTGGGTGAAAAGAAAGACGATGTGACATGAGATCTTTTCAAAATGTTTCTCGAGGAAGCCCTCGTGCAACAAAGATGGATAATTTTGTGCAAATCCTTCAGCGGCTACCAACATGCGACACATCTTCCTCAAAAGGTAGCGTCGCCCCTTTCAAGGTACAAATCAACTTTGATATTCCTATATTTGAAGGAAATATAGACGCAGTTGTCGTAGACAAATGGTTGAATTTGCTAGAAGGGTATTTTTCTGTTCAACTTCTTAAATAAAGAAAAGTTTACTTTTGCGCTCCTCAAAGTCGTTCCCCACGTTAGAGATTGGTGGGAGAATTTCTGTGAGAAGAAGGAAACAGAGGAACCCTCATTATTTACAGTCGCGGTCACGTGGGAGTCATTCAGGGATGTTATTAAAGAAAAATACTACCCTGTCGAAAGTAATGACGACCTGTATACAAAATGGTCTACACTGCGACAGGAAAGAAACCAAGTCATGCGAGAGTTTAAAAATATATTCCATACCTTGCGCACCAAGTTGGGTATCAAAGATTCTGAGCGACATTTGGTGCTCAAGTATTGTGGTGGTCTGCACATATACATCAAGGCCAAAATCGATTTTTTGGACATCTCGTCCTTGGGCGTGACCTACTGATATACCGTCAAAATCGACCAGAATCTCAAACAAAAGACGTTGCAATTTGGGCTAGGAAAACCCTAATAGAAAAAAAAGGGAAAAGGCAGCCCCAACCCACAAAACAAAGGATAGAGAAAATATAGACAGGTTCAAAACCACCAGCCTAAGCCGCAAGCAAAGAAGGAAACCTAAAAGATGAAGAAAGATACCGGGAAGTGGTGCGACTTCGATAAGAGCCCTTGGAACAACACTGTTCATTGCTGCTCAAAGCAGTCACTGGTGACTGAGGTGAAAGCCTCTGATTCAGATGTGGGGTTAGACTATGAGTCTAAACCAGAAAGGGGAAAACAGATCATCAATGTAGATCCCAGTGCCACCGTTGCCACTCCCAAGGTTCAACCTAGTGAACAAAATGAGCCAGAGGAATGTGAGCGCCTTTTTCATTCACAGATGTGGGTGAAGGGCACCTCGCTACACTTCATCATTGATAGCGGTAATCAAAAGAACCTCATCTCAGCAGAGGTCGTCAAGAAGCTAGCCCTACCAACAACACCACAAACACAACCCTACACCATTGGATGGCTCTACCATGGAAGCAACCTCCGCGTCAGCCAACAGTGCCCCCTATCGTACGACATCAAGCCCATCAAAGACGAGGTAATATGTGATGTTACTCCTTTTGAAGTTTGTGATGTTATTTTGGGACAACCTTATTTATGGAAATGCCATGTTATATATGAATCTAGGCCTCATAGTGTTATTATTACTTTGAATAGGAAATTGTACAGGATACCCAAGGCCATCCCACCTAGTGTTATTTCCTTGATCTCTGCCAAGCAATGCATGAAGTTCATATCACAAACCAGGAATTTTGTCTTCTTTTTTATTCGCTCTCAGAACGAGTGGAAGATTGCAACCACATCGAGGACCTTCGCGACCAACCTGTCCACACAACAAAAGAAAGTGGATAAGGTCGTGGAGGAATACCAAGATATATTCTCCTCACCAAATAGGGTACCTTTACACTGTCAAGTCAAGAATCTCATCGATCTGATCCCCGACGCACGGCTACCAAATGGGCCAGTATGTCGTCGCTCCCTGTTAGAGAATGAGGAGATCAAGAAAAATATCCAAGAACTGCTCCACAGGGTCCACATTCGTCCCATATCATCACCTTATGGGAGCCCAATTATGCTGGTACATAAGAAAGATGGTACCTAGAGACTCTACATTGATTATCGGGCCCTAAATAAAATTACAGTCATGAACCGATACCTTATTCCCTGAATCGACGATCTCCTTGATCAAATCAAGGGGGTCAAATAATTCAACAAGATTGATCTGAAGTCTGGCTACCACCACATTCCAATCAAGCAGACAGATGTATGGAAGACTTCCTTCAAGTCGAAAGAAGGTCTCTTTGAATGGTTGGTCATGCCCTTTGTCTTGACAAATGCTCTAGAAAATTTCATGAGGATGATGGAAAATATCCTGCAACCTTTCATCAATACTTTTGTAGTGGTTTATCTAGATGACATACTCATCTACAATAAGACGTGGGCGAAACAATTGCAACACATTCAACAGGTTCTGCACACCCTGTGACAACACAAGTTATATGCCAATTTCGAAAAATGCTCCTTCAACATGGACCATGTCCAATATCTCGGTTACATCGTGGATCATAATGGTGTACATGTGGATCTAGCCAAATTCCAGGTCATCCGTGATTGGCCAGCACCAACCACACTCACTGAGCTTCGAAGCTTCCTAGGCTTGGCCAATTTTTATCGCAGGTTTGTGTTGGGGTTTTCCCATATTGCATGGGCCCTCAACCAAGTAACTAAAGGAGGTGGTAACGAAAAATGTGTTTGGGGTATGTCTCAACAACAAGCGTTCGATGATTTGAAGCAATGTTTGTGCTCAACACTAGTACTCTCATTACCTAACCTACAAAAACCCTTTGAGATAGAGACAAATGCTTTAGACTATGTTGTGGGCACAATTCTCACTCAGCACGGCCATCCCATGGCCTATCACAACAAGACACTATCAGGTGTTGTCCATAAGTACCCTACTTATGAAAAAGAAATGTACTCCATTGAGCAAGCCTGCCAACAGTGGAGGCATTAAATTCTTGGGAAACAGACAGTCATCCACACTGATAATAAGCCCTTGTAGTTCATGCATACCCAAGGAAAATTGCAGAATGATCACCATTAGAAGTGGTCCACATACTTACAACAGTTCCACCTCAACATCAAGTACAAAATAAGAAGTACCAACTGAGTCATTGGTTTCCTCAGCCGACCTCCAGTCGCAACACTCACCACAGTGTTAGACTCTTACAACCACGAAACCTTCGGGTGGCGCCAGCTGTATAAATTGTTAGACCCTGATTTCTCCAACACTTATAAAATGTTGGGCACACACTCAGTCGTCACTAATTTCCATCTTAAGGATGGATTGTTGTGCCATATGGGTCATCTCTGTGTTCCATCAAGAGAGCGCGTAAAGATGATTTGGGAAGCCCACTATGGTAGGGTAGCAGGACACTTCGACGTCAAAAAGATAGTGGTAGTGTTGCAACAACATTTCTACTGGCCAAAACTTTGGCAGGATGTCAGCAAATATATTAGGTCCTACACTTCCTGCACTATTTCTAAGCCCACCAGTAAGAAACAAGGCATGTACACCCCTTTTCCTACTCCTGATAGGCCATGGGAATCCATCTCAATGGATTACATGTCGGGCCTTCCAACCACCAAGTGGGGGAATGACTGTGTTTCCGTGGTTGTTGATCGATTTTCTAAAATGGCACTTCTAGTCCCCTCCAAGAAGAGCATCACCATGGAGGCCATTGCCAAGCTCTTCTTTGAGCAAGTGTGGGTACATTTTGGAATCCCAAAAACCATTTTCTCTGATCGGGACAGTTGGTTCCTCAACACATTCTGGTCGAGCCTCTGGTCACTGTTGGACACCAAGCTCACCAAATCCATGGCCTTCCATCCTCAAACAGATGGCCAAACCGAGGTCATCAATTGGATGATCATGTACAATTCCAAGCATCCCTGCACATGGGACGAGAATCTCCCATACGTTCAACATAGCTACAACCGAGCCCTGCATAGCTCAACCAACCACAACCCCTTTCAGGTGGGATTGGGATTCCAACCATTGGGTCCCATGGACATTGCACTACCCCTTGCGGCCACCCCGACTGACTCGTCACCTACTCTAGCTGAAGCTAATAAAGCCACCAAGTTCATTGATCAGATCCATCACATCCTCCAAAAGGTTCAGGAGATTTTACAGATGTCCAATGCCAAGTACAAGAAACACCATGATCAACACCAAGTGCCACATAAGTTTTAGGTGGGAGACAAAGTTTGGCTGCATTTGCAAAAAGAACGCCTTACAGGGCCCCATCGAAAGCTTCATCCACTTTGTTATGGGCCTTACACCATCATCAAGGTTGTGGGAGATAATGATTTTGAGTTCAACATTCCTCTGTTCCTTGGTCTGCACCTAGTGTTCAATGTAGCTCTCCTTCGACCTTATTTTCCACCATTATTCGACACCTCAGAGATAGAAAAACAATTGAAACCAAAAGAGTTCAACCCTGAATGCATGAAACAAGCATCCAGGGATCAAATTGTGGACACACAGCTCAAGGGGAATCGCTAGTAGAGGATCCATCTTTATCGAGTTGTCAAAGCAGGGCAACTCCTGCACCAAGGCAAGTGGCTTACCAGGGGACAAATTCAGTAGAAATTTCCTCATATGATGGGGAAACTCAACGCAATGGAGACCATTTCTTACTGAGGGAGGATTAAGCCAGGTTTATATCAGTGGCCACCCACCTTCTCCAACTGACTCAAAACAGTTTTCTAGCAATTTTGGCAATTTACTAGTTTTAGCAATTTTTAACTTTGGGGGCTAGATTAAGGTCCTAAACGACATTTTTTCATGATCAAGACTTTCAATGATAGCTATAGGCTTTGATTGATCCCCCTAAATGAATATATTCGTTAATACCTTTCCAACGAGCTATCATGCGCCCTAAACGGAGATCGTATGCAAAAGTTACGACCCCGAGAAGTTAATGTACTAACTTACCTCAATAGGGTCCACATGACTTTTGGCGCTTCATCTCCCCGGGTTAGGTTTTTGGATGTCTAGGGTTTTGACATTCATCTTTATTGTAAAAAGGCCTTCAGAGCCTCATTGTACTCATCTTCTTTCGAATGAGCGCAACTGTCACATCTCTTCTCAGAGATAAACTGCCACCATTCCAACAAGTTTGTTTTTTGTTGCATTTTACAGTGTCAACTTATTTCCTGAGTTAATAGAAACCGGTTTTAATGTATCTTTGTTGTTTTATCACATACTTGTTATATATTTATGTATTAAAGATTAATAATAATCTGCATCCACTTCATTCTACTCATAAAATCCGGATCAGTCTGTTATGTTTCATGAAAACCAAATCCCCAATAGAAAAGATGATGACGATGAAAAATGTCAAAACCTCAATGATGGAGTTGCGAAAGGAGCAATAAATGATTCCAATGAAGACCATGAAGAATTTGATGAAATATATAAAATATTGATGCCAAATTTTCCATTCTTCTCAGGTATAAATTATGAACCTTAGGCAACTGAAATGAAAAAATTACTATGGTTAGTAGATTTATTGCATTATCATCATGAAGGTTGTGTCGATTTCTATGATAAGGGAAGAGGTGAAATAACATTACAACTTATTATGTCAGCATTGGATGAAAACATTTTGTCTAATATTTTGTGTGAATTTGGTGAAATACCTAGTGTAAAAATATTTTGGAATATTCTTGAAATAAAGTAGAGTATGAAGTGGAGTGAGAATGTTGAAGTGGAAGAAGGTATTGTTGCTGAAAATGGTGATCGTGTTGATAGTCTCGCAACTGAATAGAGAATGAAAATGACATTATTGAAGTTGCAATGATTAATGAAGAAAATGTCTGACAGTAAAGTCACATGTCATAGTAAGGAAATTCCCTATGATGCAATATTTAGTGATTTAGTGAATTCAACTGATTTAGTGAATTCAACTGACATTGATGATGGAGATGAATGTGTCACTGTTGATGAAACCCTGTGTGAATATTTGGTAAATTTAGTTAAATATGATGATGAAAACTTTTCAAGTGAATGTTGGATCCAAATGTTACAGGACAAGAAACTCATAGATGAATTGTTAAGTGGAAAAGTAACCTTGCTTGCAGAACAGGTGGATGAAACTACAACCCGGAAGATTGTAGCAAAAGCAGCAACATAAGACAAAAATGAGTCAACACTTGATGACAATGACGTTAATGCAGCAACAATAAAACTAGAAGCAGTTGAGCAAAAATAAGAACACTCAAATGAAGTGTCAACAAAGTTTGAAGAAGAATTATTGTTTCTTGAAGAATGGCTTGAAACACCATGTTTTGATGGAGCCTACACAAAATTTGCAGTAGCATCAGATGATAGAAATGAAGAATCAATAAATGATGAAGACGACATAGAATGGGAAGCAGCAGTGGATACATATGAAGAATTTCATGGCATTGTAATGCATTGGATTCCTGAAGAAATTAGATTTTACTATGAGTTAATGTTGCAACATTCCATTGAACATGGCATAGATGATTGTGGCCAAACATGGAGGCCAACTATCAATGAAAATTTTGAAGAATTTATAGATATTGAAGAAAAATCTAGGATAGTAAAGTTGCAACCATGTTTCAGAACGAAAGAGAACATAATGAAGATTAAAGTGGAAAATAAAACAAGTCATGAAGTCTTCAAGATCTGGAGTAGGAAACGTAAGAAGCTCCATTTTCATCACTATCTAACAACAAGAAAGGTCAAAATGAAATTGGAGTGGGAAACGTAAGAAGTTCCATCTTCATCACTATCTAACAACAAGAAGTTTAGATTTGGTGTTTATTTAGAAGTCTGATCATATTTGTTAAAGGTTGGTTACAACTCTCTAAACCGAATGACCTCCTATATAATGTACTCTTCATTAATACAATGCATGGCTTTACTTAGGCTTCATTAATACGATGCATGGCTTTACTTAAGCAAGTCACACAAATAAGAATGAGGATCTAAATCACTAATCCAAAACTTTGAAGATTGACTTGTTTATTTTCCCCTTCTTTCGAGATATGCTAGTTAAAAATATTACTTACTTAATGTGTACTCTCAATGTGGGATTAATATCTCATCTCAAAACTCAAAAACTACCTTCAACAAGCTTGGTGATTAAATGATGTTATGCATGTATGCTTGTTTCTCTTTGTAAGAAAGATTTTGTAGACGATGTGAAGAATTACTCTCAATGTAAATTTGAATGGGTTCCAAGAAAGCTCAAGCTTCTAAGTGGTGAGTGAGACACTTTAATGCATCTCTTAAATAGTATGCTATTCAAACACATAACTACTCGGGCAGTATAGCATTTAATATTTTAAAGGATGGAATATATATGATTAGATTTAAACATATTTTGGATCGACATGTATATATCCGAGTCTACAAAATATTAAATGCTCAAGATGTATATTGTTTATACAACAATGAGCAACCATAAAAAGTTCCAATCAATAGACCAAGTTCTTCTCTAACCTGGTGCAACATTCACCTCCCATATATCACCTCTTTTTCCGCATCAATAGTATGCCCTTGCTACTCTTCAATTTCTTATGCTCGAGGTCTTTGGTGAAAATTTTCTAAGCTATCTTCCTTTTAATTTTCTGTTTTATAATTTTCTGTTTTATAAAGGTGTTGGTTAAATGTTTTATTTTTTTGGGTTTTTAGCTGGAATCAGCTACCTAAATTTAGATAAAATATTTATTTTAAGTTGTTTAAATTGCATTTTTAAATATATAAATAGATTCAGGATGCTGAAAAACTTTGAGACACTTGGATTATATAAACTTAATCACTTAAATATATAAATCTAATCATTCCTCACAAAATTTCTAACAAAATCAAACTAAAAAAAATCACCAAAAATCTCAAAAAAAAAAAAAAAAACGTTTAAACTAGTCTTTTTATAAACAGCCTTTTTATAAATAGAGAACTATCCATGCTGCGTAAGAAGATTGAAGTCACCAAACTCCATGATCACCAATTCCAATAACCTCCATTTTATCCCTTCGTGTACACGATATCCAGTCTTAAAAATCGTGCATCGCCAAAATCTCAACTAATTAGCGCACAGATTTATCCAGGAACAGCTAAGCGATTTCACTCACGGATCTCTTTCTTCTTCAATACTGTGATCAGCCGTACTGTTCTTGATTGATTGATCATCTGCATTACCACTACCATGATCTACAAGTGGTGCAGTAGAGCAGAATCACTTGGAAATCCACTAGAATATCTGTAAATTGTCCAACCTCATTGTAAACTTTCTCCTCAAAAACACGTTGCATATCACTTTCAATTCCTAGTTGGCGGTATGACCATCACTGGGACTTAGGGTTATCTTTGCAGTAGCCATCCACAATCACAGAGTTTCAATGTGCATTCAGGGGAGTAATAAATGAACACAATTGTTGGTCACTACAAATTCTGCAGGTGACAACTACATCACCATGGGCAGCAAGAGCAAAGCGATGGAACACTAGCTATAGTGGCTAGAATTAGATTCATCACCCCTGGACAAAGTCTGGCTAATATTCTTCTCCTCAAGCAATCATCACTGCAGCTGTAAATATAATGATGTTATGGTCAATACAGGAGATCAAGCGATCTGACAAATCACGAGCAATATGACTTTAGGTCTACTTGAAGCGATTAAGCATGATCAGCATGCTATCAAAGAGACGGAGGCTGAGGAGACAAGTAGAACCATATTTCAAATTATACAGGAATTAACAGAAAAAAAATCCCTCGATCGTGGCACATGTGAGCAACATCATCAACCCACAACATAATCTACTATATGCCAGCCATAAGCTCAGTATTCACATACAACCAGGAACTCGTAGATTCTTTTCTTCTCTATCAACTCCTATCAATTTAATAGACCTGCAAGTTTCTTTGAAATTCTTGATCACACAATGCGTTTCTCTAAGAAAAACTTCAGAATTTATTCAAAAAACTTCACGATCTATTGAAGGGAGAGATCCAATTTCTTTTCTTTCCATAGATTTAGATCCATAATTATCGATCCTATGAAAAGTAATTATTGCGTTGGTACTGCAACAAAACTGATAACAGTATCTCTTTCAACCAGCACGATCCTTTGTCCTTACCACCTCATACACGCTTTGATAATACATGCTCCAGGCTCATTTAAAACATAATCATGCTGTCATACCGTATGACATAATGAAGAATTTAAGAAAATCGAGAATTGGTGGACTCAAAACGTAAAACATTATTCTCAAAATTATTTACATCATAATACATAGTACAATCTTCACATAACTCCCTTTAATAGTCCACATAACAAATCATACGTTACTTGAAAACTAATCACCTGTTACTTAGAAAAATGAATATATCCTTAAGATAAACATAAAGTACTTTAGTACTTAAAGTACTTATTGATTAGGATTAAATTGCTAACACATGGGATATGGAATTTTAAATCACTCATTTTTAAACATATATTTTTCTCAGTGAAATACATATCCAACAACTTAGCAAGCACTTTCTCTTTTTCCAAGGATTCTCTCTTTCCAAGGATGGTATCTTTCCAAGGATGGTATCTAGGTAATCCAATATTTTTTGAAGGGTTTAAGACCAATACAACAATATAGTTATTAAGGACTCAACATGTTATTTGTGGAAATTGACTCTAAATAGGGAGGATCACATTTATTTTCTCAATTGTTGGGGTTACACCCAATTAAGATACTCATCTTCACACATACCACACAAGTTCTCATAATACATACATACACAAATGCACGTCCTTACAACTATGGTTGTATAAACTCTCACACAAACACATAAAAAACAAAACAAAACCAAACACAAGAGATGTTGCTCTAAAACTTGATTTCCTTTTCATTGATTTTCAAGAGTTAAATACACAAAATTACTAATAATAGAACTCGGCTCTAACTCTCCAAAAATAGTTAAGGAGAGTAATTACCGCATTTCAACACTTCCCCTTAATTACGATCGCTAACAATTCTAACAATAGAACCATTACATAACCTCATGGCCAACACAGTCAACTCAAAAAACATGTTTTACCTTCTTTACTTCATGTTGGTGTAGCTTGTACTCTCTATGCTCTACAAAACTTTTCGTCTTTTTTTCTCCAAACTTTATATTCTGCATAATGTTTCTTCTTCTTTAGCTTCAACGTTACTCTGGTCATATTCTTCGATATTTCCTCATCATCTTTGTCTTCTTCATTTGGTTCTTCTTCCCTCTGCTTGTACTTCAACTAGTGTTGATTTAACATTTCTGTCAACCTTTGTAAGATAAAAATCATATTTATATTCTTTAATCTCCTCTTCCACTACTATAATAGGCTCAACAACTTTGATGGTTTCCTCTTTAGTTGGTTCTTTTTTTGTTGTTGTTATGGAAAATTTTCCATAACCACCTTCATCTCCATCATACTTGGGCTTTGCAATCCACTCCTCAAGAAATGCTAATTCAACATAAAATTCAACATTCATTGTAGCCTTATTTGTGTCTTGAACAACATCTACTGCTAGATTCTCCTCACATTTGTCAATTTTCACATGCACTCTATGTGACTAATTTCTAGATCTGAAAATTGCTTCCTAGTGAACCAACAATAACACCCTAGATGTCATCACTAAAAAATTCTACACTGAAAATTATTGACTAAAAACATATACAACGGAAACACAAAGATCATATATGAATAATCAATACACATGAGACACAATTTCAGTTATGTAATCTTGTTAATATAAAAAATACTAAGGGGAAAACTAGCCCTCCTAGCCAATATAATATCACCAAAATCTGAGGACAACTTTGTCCTCCAAAGTAACCAAAACTGAGCACAAAATTGTTCTCCAATAACCATACAAATTAGAAAACCAAACCTCAACAATATCCCTGGGAATCTCCTCTGCACACGAATATGTTGTAGACCAGTTGTACGACCTGCTGACATCACCTGTTAGCCTGTACAGATCTGTACCTTCCCAGACACTCATATATGTGTTTTACCAACTGACAACCCAGAGACATACTTTTTTTTCTTCACTACAAATCGTGTATACCCTATACACGATTCTTCCTTTTGCAACCTGCGTATATACACTCTTCATCCTCCTACAAACCACGTATGGTACGAAAAAGTTTCTCCACAAGTGCGACCTTCTTCACTCCTCTCTCTTGTGCCAGATTTTCCACCTTCCAAACTTCCCCTTTGCTGAGATCACCAATCCTCCTAGCACAAGTGTAGACTCACTTATGCTAGCTCCATCATGTCTCCACACACTCTACATGATATGTAATGTTACAATGACCTCTCTCCTTTATATACAAGTCCTACGGGTCAACATGGAATCCCCTCCACAAGTCAACATCAAATTAGGCTTTCCTTCTGGGTGTGAAGCCCCAACACAAGCCCACAAAGCCCATAACCAAACCCATGAATCCCTTACTCAAATCCAAGGGGGTTTTCACCAAACCGAAAGTGTGATGTGGTGGCCATGACAATTCCCACATGGAAAACCCTACGGTCATGTGAGAATACCTTCCCTAAGCTACAAAAATCAGCAATCCCTCTTAGGGAGGAAGGTATTCTCACCACACTCCACAAGTGGGAATGCCTCTTGATGCTACATAAACATCATCTCTCCCTCTTAGTGAGGGAGGCATTCCATCCTCCATCATCACTTGGAAGTAGCTCCGTCTCTCGTACTGAATCCTTTACCAAAACTTCTCTCCAATCCATTTGATTGGCTTCTCTCTCTTTCCCCAAAGAAAATACTACTCTCTAGTACTCCTGACTAGTTGCATCCTAGGGTCATTGAAGCAAATCCTGTTGGCTGACATGATCCGATCCTAGAAGACATCCTGATCCTAGAAGCCTCTTGCCTCTGAACCTCCTATCTGGCCATCTCAACCCATGACACCTACCTGGAAGTCTTGGAAGATGCCTCTCTTCTATTTGGACCTAAAGGTTGGCTCCCACTAAGAGATTGACTCTCCCTCTGATCCTTCTGACTCCCTTTGAAGCCAAACTCCCTCTAAGCCTCCTAAATCCATCTAAGTCCACACAAACTTTAGACCTACCTGATCCTTGTCCACTATCTTATGCATAGTCCTCGGAGGATGCTCCTCCACATTATATCGTGGGGGATGACTCCCTATGAACCATGGATCCCGCTGAGCCAACACTACTGGTGGGGCCACTTGCCTCACCACTCATGGAGCCACCTTCTCCCTCTGTGATACTGGTGGGGCCACCTTCCTCACCACTAGTGGAGCCACCTTATCCTCCTCATTTGTCTCTCTACTCCTCCTCGCCACAACACACATAGGCTGGCCCTTTATAACTCATGGAACCATTGTTTATCTGAAGCTATATCCTCAAGTCATAAACAACACCTGTCTATCTCAAAATAATATTATGTACCCAATTATCTTAATCTCCGATACTGAGAGAACACTCCTCCTAATTTTTGGCACCCATAATACATTTGACACCCTCAATGCCTCTCTTGACTCCAATCAGAATAATGATGTACCATATCCTCGTACTACATGATTGACTCTCGTGCCAAGATCCACACACAAGTCTGAGCCAGTCTATGAAAGTGTCAAACAACTCTCTAGCACTTTTCATATGAAAATATGCTCTGGTATCCACCAACTAATTCCCCCTGCTGAAGACGGTACTTGAAAGGGTGGAGACCGACAAGATATCCCTTTGGAACCTTTCTGCAACCTCATCAACCTCTGTTGTTGATGTCTATTTCCTTCTTCCCCTTCCCTTTCGATGTGGACACTGTGAAGAAATATGACCATAGTTATGACACTCAATTCATCTGTATGCTACTTGGACTCTAATCCAATTTCCTCCTAAATACAATTAGTCCATATCCTCTCAAACCCTGACAACATCTCTCATCCATAGATCTCCCACACAAAGGTTCCCAAAACATGGGAAGACCAACTCAACATCCAATAACACATATCCATCCTAGAACAACACTGTATAGTTCTGCTCCTCAATCCATGAGGCCAAGAACACACTCTTGGAACCCATAGCACATTTTCCACTTGAAACAAACCCCCTAACTCCATCCAGAATACCACCGCTCCAAATCTTTATACTACATTCCTCGTCCTCCTACCAAGATCCCTGTACATACCTGAGTCAAACACTATGAAAATCATGAGCAAATATTGTGCCCCTATCATGTGTTGATGGCTCTCACTGTACAAGAACCATGTGATCCTCCAAGGAAAGCATCATTCTTCCCCAATTCATGACCATCTAAGAAAATTCTCCCCAAGTCCATCATTTGAGTCACCAAAAACTCTATGTGTCTACACATGCTATCACCGATCTCATGTCCTCATATAAACAATCCCAAGTTGCGGATGGACACTCAGCCTAGTCCACTCTATACCTATGCAACTCATCTCTATAGTGTTCTCATCCTCCTAGGTCAAATACCCCATACATCATCATACCTTGACAATGTGCAACTCTCCAGCCCAATGGAGACTCTATCTCATCAACATGTGATACACACAAAACTATCATGTTTGTGCCAAAGCATACGAGCTGCACCCATTGCAACTCACTATGACAAGTCACTGGAATTCCATCCATAGGGTTGGCAATTTGTGCCACAACATACTATTGTGATTGGAGCTCTCCACCAATCCACCAAAACTCCCAACCTGCCACAACACCGAGATGCAATAGCCCACAAATCTTCTTTTGGACAATATTCTCCATGTCTCAAACTAGATACCATCTAACTTGTTTCCACCTACAACCATCATTGTAGCTCCCTATTAGAGCTAACTCCTTATCTCCCTCAAATTTTTCACCTGTGACTTGCCCAGAACAAGAACAAGAACAAGAACAACACTCCTCCAGTGTTATATCCAAAAGTGTCTCAAGATTTTCCCCTTCTCTTAAGATCCCAAGCTCTAATACCATGTCAATTTTCACATGCACTATATGTGACTAATTTTCAAATATGAAAATTGCTTCCTAATGAACCAACAATAACACCCTAGTTGTTATCACTAAACAATTCTACACTAAAAACTATTGACTGAAAACATATGCAACGAAAACACAAAGATCAAAGATGAATCATCAATACACATGAGACACAATTTCAGTTTTGTAATCTTGTTAACATTAGAAATCCTAAGGGAAAAACCAGACCTCCCAGCCAATACAATATCACCAAAATATAAGGACAACCTTGTCCTCCAAAGTCACCAAAACTAAGAACAACCTTGTTCTCCAATAGCCATACAAATCATAAAACTAATCCTCAAAATTATCCCTCGAAATCTCCTCTGCACATAAATATGTTGTAGACGACATGTATGACATGTTGATGTCACCTGTCAACCTGTACGTGTTTGTACCTTCCCAAAAACTTAGATACATGATTCACCAACTAAAAACCCATGGACATATGTTGTTTTCTCCACTGCAAATCACATATACCCTATATGTGATTCGTCCTTTTGCAACCCACGCATATATGTGCTTCGTCCTCCTGCACACGTGCGACCTTCTTCACTCTTCTCTCTTAGGCCCGATTCACCACCTTCCAGACTTCCCCTTTTTTGATATCGCCAATCCTCCTAGCACAAGTGCAGACTCACTTATGCTAGCTATATCATGTCTCCACACACTCTACTTGATATGTAATGTCACAATGACCTATCTCCTTTATATACAAGTCCTATGGGTCAACATGGAAGCCCCTCCACAAGTCAACATCAAATTAGGATTTCCTTGTGGATGTGAAGCCCCAATACAAGCCCACAAAGCTCATCACCAAAACCATGAATCCCCTACTCAAATCCAAAGGGGTTTTCACCAAACCGAAAGTGTGATGTGGTTCCCAAGATGATTCCCACATGCCCAACCCTATGGTCATGTGAGAATACCTGCCCAAAGCTACAAAAATCAAAAACATTTTTCTATTGTTGCAATTTGTTTTCATTTTCATCTCCAACTTCAATTTAATTATCCATGTGTATCTACATAGTGGGCTTCACTTTCTTTACCATACTCATGATTTGCATCTTGTACAAAGTCACCTTTTTCTTCCGCAATTTCCTCAACAAATTTATTTGCAATATTCAAGACAAATCTAGTCTCAATAGCTTTCTTATCTTCTTCTTCTTCAACAATCCCTTCATCAAAAACTACAACATTACGTGGATTATCTTGATGTTGATCGATGTTTCTCTCCCCTTCACTCTATTTCATATCTAGAATATCCCAAGCTTCTTTGGACTTGGTTGTTGCTGCAATTTTGAGAAGAATGCTCTCATCCAAGCCTTGTTGAATGAGAAACAATGCTACTACATCATCCTTCTTATTTGATATGAGTTGATCCTTCTGATCTTGAATCATGGTCTCATATGATTCCTAATTTGAGGGTTCTTCAAACTCTTTCAACACAATATCCCATAAATATTTTATATCTAGTCTGGTGCTCATTTTAATGGCCCCAAAATCATAATTTTTACTAGAAAAACTAGGAGATGGTGGTAGATAAGAATCGCTCCACAAATCCATATTGATAACTGAAATTCACAAAATGTCAATCCCCGATGTGCTCTATATTGGAAAATGTATCTTTTAGAAAGTACATAATCCAAACTTGAGACTCCATCATCTAAATTTGAGAATCAGGATATCTAATTGTGCAACGCATTTGAAGTGATTTTTTTTAATACCTATAAACTGAAAGTGGAAGTTTTTGTAACTTTGACTCTGGAATTCTACGAAGAAACCCTAAATTTTTCTTTTTTCTTTATGAATGCCCAAAAAAATCTTACTCGCCTCCTTTAAAACCTTCCTTTAAAATTAAAATAATGAAAAAATATGCCACTTCCTTCCATTATGCGCCTCCTTTAAAATTAAAATAAATGACTTTTTAATTAAACTAATGAAAATTCTTACAGGTCTCCTTTTAATTAAAATAATAAAGTATACTCGACTTTGGATGAAACACTTGGTGTCTTCTTCTCCTAGGGTGCTTTCAACTTCTTCACATAAACCCGAGGAAAAACTTCAAACCTCAGACCACGACTCAAATCTATGTGCACTATGTCAACGAGTAGTTGCTAAGGTTTGTACATCTGTGCTCCAACTTCATCTATTCCTCGAGTGCCCGGCTCCTTCAGCGAACAAGGAAAATTTCTTGGCTTTGAAACCCACAAACCACAATTTCCAACGATGTCTTGTCGATCCACGACTTCTCTAATTTTATGCATGCTCTGTTGTCTGCTGCACTATTAACGATGAAGGGGCGAGTTCCTTACAACTATGGTTGTATAAAATCTCATGCAAACATACAAAAATATAACAAAGACAGAACACAAGAGTTGCGACTTTAAAACTTGATTGCCTCTTCATTGCTTTTCAAGAGAGAGTTAAATATACAAAATTTACTAATCATATAATTCATCTCTTCTAAATCTATTTTCAAATAACTGGAACTAACTGAAACTCTTCTATAACTCTCTACATTTAGAACTTCCAAAAAAATAGCTAACAAAAAAATAGCTAACAAAAGTAATCACCATATTTCAACACATTTGTGGGAATTGACCCTAGATACAGAACATTTATTTTCTCAATTGCTTGGGCTACACCCAATTTAGAGATTCATCTTCACACATACCACGTAAGTTCTCATAATACATACATACATCCATGTCTTTATGGTAAAATATAATGGATTTGTGTTTTAGACAAATTTATTTCTACCAATCTTAATAAGACAACCCATGTCCATTTGAATGAATTCATTTCTATCAATATTAACAAATCAACCATCTTTTAATGAGGGAGTTACATTTACATTTGGTTAGGATCTCATATCCTCACTTGATGACCACAATGGAATTTTTTTTTTTATGATATTCATCTGACCCACTTGAAGATAATTGTGATTTTATTTTAATTACTCAAGGATAGTGTAGCATAAGCTTGCCACTTTCATCTACATACATCAACAAAACATCATGCATATTATGTGTCCACATGGTATCAATATTGGCAATGTAAATAATTGGATCGTTACCACAAGTATCCAAAGCATGTCAGCATAATTGAAAATAGAGTTGATAAGGTATTTCCCTATGTTTAGGTTGGATGTGAACTACTAAATGTATCATTATCACTCTAACTATATTTTTTGGCTATTCTAGATAATCATTGTGACATTTGTTATTGTATAGATAATTGTTGCTTCATTTGTAGTTGGTTTTATTGTCTAGAATCCTCTTCAGCAAGTCTTTAGAAAGCTTCTTCCACGACTTCTAGCATCGATGATTGTAACACCCCAAGACCGAGCCCTAGTTGGAAATGTAAATATGTTTTATAGGTTGGTGAGCCAAGTTATTATAGGTCAGAAGGCTTATGTGTTTATTAGGCCAGAGAGCCTAGATGCTAAAGGACAATGAGCCTACTTTTGTATATGTAAACACTCATATCCTTAATAAAAATACATCACTGCGTGTAGACCAACCACGATAAAAGAGTATGGGGGACTAAACTCCACTAGGAAGGGAAAGGGGGGGCTAAGAGCCTAGGAAAGGGGCTAAGATACAGGGCTTATCTCTGAGGGAATATTATAATATCATTCCTAAAGACTAAGGTAATGATAAAAATCATGTTATCCTAAGTTCCTATGTAAAAGGGGAATGAATTACAAGTGGAGGGGAAAACTACACCATTATCCCCATTCACCATCACATTCTTCCCACTCATAATGCACTATGTTTCCTCCAACATACGACCTCTGCAACCTTCACTCACTCCTGGAGCTATATGTGGTACATTTCCCGAGCCAGTACGGTTCCTTACCCAAACTCTGTTGTTGCCATCACTCGTACCTTTCTTGTTATGAGCAGTGCCTTGTTCCTTGCCTGAACATTGTTGTTTCCAACACCGTTGCCATCCCTGTTCTGTACTCATTTTCTTCTGTTTCCTTCACTTGGTCTTGTACCTGGTTGACTTAAGATTTGGACTGAAGAGGCGGGTTGTCAGGTCCATGCACAACTCTCTCCAGGTGAGAGAAATGCTCCAAATTGATTTCTTGAGGGAGCCCAAATGAAACTACAATGCTCTAAGACTTCCTGTACATCCTATTGTTGAAGCCTTGGAAGGGAAGTGGGGCAGTCAGAGGACTGATGAGAAGAGAAGGGGCACACTTCCTGGGCTAGGAAAAGCATGTGGGGAATGAGAGATTGTAGGTTGTTAGTTTGAGTTGGCACTTGTGATGAAATCCTTCCCGTTGTCTGTGTAGCTTCAATCTGGTTAGAAATCCCTTTACCCAGGTGGAGTTTAGTCCTAGCTCGGGGGTGACCCACTGCTAATAGTTTTAAGAAGCATGGTCTAACGCTGGCAGGATCGTGGAAGGTATGCACACAATTAGTGGTCTTCTATAAAAGATAAGTATCAATCGTGTATTAAATTACATGTTGTGTATTTATACCTCTGTTTATGTTTAAGGGTTTTTTCATGTGTATGTTGCATGTATACTTTTACTATTGTTCCCTCATGATTCTATGTAATTGCAAAATATATTGTCTATTTAGATTTATATATAAATATATATAGTGGGAATGAGATTTTTATATGGCATACCCCAACGGTCTAAGGATGTGGATGCTATAATGACTTTTATTCTTTATGTGGAAATGGATTAGGGATTATATTGAACATGACTAAAGTTACATTAAAAAAAACTATAATTGTGATATAATGTCCAAATGACCTACACATGTTACACATGAGATCTCTAAATTGAACAACAACTATGATATCTAGTTCCGTCGATTTAATTTTTCACTAGTGTAAATATATCCAAATTTCAAAAAGACCTAGAAGGAATCAATCGAAATCATAAAATCATTTTCTTAGAATGAGATGAGGATGTTTGAAATACAAAAATTAATTAAACTTTGTCAAGCCATTCATTATCCAATCTACAACAATTTTTCTTGGTTGTGCATCTAGAAATCCAAGCAAAAGTTGTGTAGTGTAGCTAATATTTTCCAAAAATTTCAATTTCAATGGCCTTAGGGTAAAATCATGAATCTGGGTAACACTTTCGTGACAATCGGGTCTCCAAAATTTCTAGCGGCAAATTTTCGGCCGAACAAATGTTACTTTCGGCCGAAATTTTTTTCGATCGAAAATTTTCACGTCAAATTTAATGGTGCCCTCAAAATTCGTGTACAATGTTTTTTGAATGAATTATTTTCCCGTGGTAAGAATATTTCGGCCGAAATAATTTTCGGCCGAAACGTTTATTTTTAACGGATTCCGTTAAAAACTAGGTTTCGGCCGAAAGAATATTTCGGCCGA